>PVJI01005165.1:52039-99675 GCA_004026765.1 Micronycteris hirsuta | reverse complement strand
GTTTTGTATTTTAGTGCAACCAAAATTTTTGTTAATGGCTGCTGGGTTGGAATACATAAAGATCCGGAACAACTTATGAACACCCTGAGGAAATTGCGGCGTCAGATGGACATCATTGTGTCTGAAGTAAGAGTCTTTAATTAACTAAGAGGGCATGCTCTGTGGGATTTCTAAACAAGGTATAAGATGAGAGAAAATTGCCCTGGCTGGTGTAGCTCAGTGGATTGAGCACGGGCTGGGAACCAGAGTGTCCCGGTTCGATTCCCCATCAGGGCACATGCCTGGGTTGCGGGCCGGGTCCCCAGTGAGGGCCATGTGAGAGGCAACCACACATTGCTGTTTCTCTCCCTCTCTGTCTCCCTCCCTTCCCCTCTCTCTAAAATAAACAAATAAAATCTTTAAAAAAAAAAAAAAAAGATGAGAGAAAATTATCTTTGTATTGGCATCTTTAACTGGTTTCTTGAATTGTAAAGTACATTGTCAAAGGTGTAGGTGATATTTTGAGCTAAATTCAATTAGTATAAGGTATTGCTTGCTCTAACGCTTTAGATATATGCTTCTAAAAATTGATATGTAATTTAAGTTATTAAATTATATTTTAGAACTTAAATTATATTTTAAAGTAAAAGGAATTTTTTGAGGATCTTTTTATAAGGCTGACAACAATGTTTTTGTTTTATTTTCTTAGAGGGGAAGGGAAGGAGAAAGAGAGGGAGAGAAATATTGATGAGAGAAACATCCGTTGGTTGTCTTTGGAGCGTGCCCCCCGACCGGGAATGCAACCTGTGATCTTTTGCTTTGCAGACAGTGCCCAGCCGTCTGAGCCACACCAGTCAGGGCTGACAACAGTGGTTTTGAAAAGGGAATAATCATCTCTGAACCTTCTGAAGCCAGAGGTTCATTCACAAAGTGGGATACACCTCTAATTGGTTCTCATATTTAGGTGGATATTGAAATGTGTTGAGATAAGGATGGATTTTTAACAAATTACTAAAATATAATATGAGCTTTGTACTTCCCAAAATAGAGCTTTTGCTTTTAGTACTGTATTAAGGCTTTTGATTCTTCCAAATCTACCCTTGGGGTCTATCTAGGTGAAAGTGGATTTGGAAGGAAACTAATACACTTAAGCCAGTAGCTGGCCTCCTTTCTACCTTGCAGAGCAGAGCAGAGAGTTTGGTTGCTCCAGGCCTTCCTCTAGCAGGCAGACACTCTAGGTTTTGACCCAGTGTTTTCACAACTTGAAGGCAGGAAGAGCATGTTTCATTTGAGGGCAGGTAGGGACAGGAGAAAACCTAAGAACCAAAATTGGCTGTATTTTTTATGAATAAGAACTTTGTTAATGCCATGTTTTTCTGCTGAGGGCCATCTTCAGCTTTTCTGTATTCTCTGAGGTAAAACTGATTTCTTCATGCTGTTTTAGGCCCTTTTACCTTTTCATGGCCCATTCCCTCAATCTGGAATATTTCTGCTCCTTGTGGCCCAGTGCCTCCTTAAAAACAGGCAGTAGAGAGAAGGGTGTGCTTATTACCTTTTTCAGGTTAATCTTACTTACTCTGCAAAATGCATATTAACACTCATCTTCTTCAGGATACCTTACTTGACCTCCCAGTTTGATTTAGGTCAGAGGTTGGCAAGCATTTTTTTTCTTTTTTTTTTTCCAGATTTATTTTTTCATTTATTTATTTTATTTACTTATTTTTATTTTTTATTTTTTTAAATAATAGACTGCTTCATTTTTTTTTATAAGATCTTATTTTTTTTACTTTTTTTTTAAGGTTTTATTTTATTTATTTTCAGAGAGAGGGGAAGGGAGGGAGAAAGACAGGGAGAGAAACAGCAATGTATGGTTGCCTCTCACATGGCCCTCACGGGGACCTGGCCCGCAACCCAGGCATGTGCCCCGACTGGGAATCGAACCGGGACCGTCTGGGTCCCAGCCCGCGCTCAATCCACTGAGCTACACCAGCCGGGCTATAAGATCTTATTTATTTATTTATTTTTAGAGAGAGGAGAAGGGAGGGAGACAGAGAAGGAGAGAAACAGCAATGTATGGTTGCCTCTCACATGGCCCTCACAGGGGACCTGGCCCACAACCCAGGCATGTGCCCTGACCGGAAATCGAACCGGGACCGTCTGGTTCCCAGCCTGTGCTCAATCCACTGAGCTACACCAGCCAGGACTATTTATTTATTTTTAGAGGGGAAGGGAGGGAGAAAGAGAAGAAGAGAAACATCACTGCATGGTTGCCTCTTGCATCCCCTGCTGGGGACCTAGCGCCTAACCCAGGCATGTGTCCTGGCTGGGAATTGAACTGGAGACCCTTTGGTTTGCAGGCTGGTGCTTAATCCATTGAGCCACACCAGCCAGGATGACAAGCATTTTCTATAAAGGGCCAAATGTTAAATATTTCAGGCTTTGTTTACTATGCAGTGTCTGTTGTGCATTCAATGCTGGTGTTGTAGTGAAAAGCAGCTATAGACAGTATGGGAACCAATAAAACTATGTACAAAAACAGATTTGCAGGTGAGGGCAGATTTGGCCTGTAGACTGTTCACTGACTCCCATATTTAGGTTATTGTTACTGTAGATAGCATATTCACTTAAATACTTCTGACAGGATGCTTATACCATGTAGTAACTATTCATTCATTTGTCTGAGTCACTCACTACATTGTTAACTCCTCAGAGACAGGGAACATGTCTTACTGGATTTTCGACTCTGAACATGGTGCTGACATATAGTAGACCTTGAATGTTGACGGACCTGTGTCCATGGACCAGGCAGTTTAATCTCCTTTTGGAGAGTGATATTGGGAGCTTTTCCGTGGGGGAATTGTGTCTATTTTTCAGAAGTAGTCTGTACTTTTTCTTTTCCTTCGTATTTTCTGATTACTAGAAGTTCTCATTTTCCCCATGTCTAACTTGAGTCATCTATTGAGCTTCTTAGGCTTTCCTGTCAATAGTCCTCTAAACGTACTAAAGAACACCTGTTTCCTTTGGAACGTAAGATACTGTTTGGCCTTTGAGAGGCACAACTCAATTTATGTCCTCCTGTTAAGTTACTAGAGCTGTATTCTACTAGGAATTCTCTAAGGATTCAAGGCAAAGCATTTGAAAGCAGTGTCTTTTCTGCGACTCTAGAATGCCACTCATGTTTTTGCTCACAAGACACTTGTTTCTCATATTGTTTTTCAAGGATAGGAAGTGGGCTAAGAACTTGGAACATTTTCTTATTGGCTTCGATGCTTTAGTTTTGGAGAATTTGATGTTTTTGATAAAGCTTTTATGCCTTACTATTTTTTTTTAAAGATTTATTTAATTTTAAAGAGAGGGGAAGGGAGGGAGAAAGAAAGGGAGAGAAACATGGATATGAGAGAAAACCGTTGGTTGGTGCCTCTAGTACATGACCCAACTGGGAACCGAACCAGCAAACTAGGCATCTGCCCTCATTGGGATTTGAACTGGCGACCTTTCACTTTGCTGGACGAAACCCAACCGGTCAGGGCTGGTGTACTACTGTTTTTAAACTGAGTAATTCAGATCTTTTCCTTTCTTAAATAGAGTCAGTCTTTTCTTTTATAATAAAAGTATCTAGATGTGATTTCACTTTTTAAAAGTACTTTTGTAGAGAAATAGCAGTCTGTTTTTTTCATTTCCCAGCTCATTGGCAGTTCATTTCCTAGCTGACTTGTAAGATATATTGGATCTAGACAACTAACTTGAAATTCTTGTGGGGTTTTTTTTTACTTATTTTTTTATATATAGGTAGTTCAGATTCTGCAGTGCTTTTAATAATTATGCTCTTTATTGTAATTTTTTAATGTTTTTGATATTTTCTAGGAATATATTTTTTAGCACTATCTGGGAGAAATATAATGTGAGCTACATATTCAATTAAAATTTTTCTAGTTGCCATTTTAAAAAGTAAAAAACAAAAGAATATAATTTTAATGACATATTTTATTTGACCTGATATGTCTAAAATATTACAATTTTAACATATAATCAAAATAAATATTATTAGTGAAAAACTTTACTCTTTTTTTTGTGGTGCTGTCTTTGAAATCCAGTGTGTAGTTTATACTTAGAGCATATGACAGTTTGCATTGGCCGCTTTTTAGGTGCTCAGTAGTGATGTGGTTAATAACTACTATATTGGACAGCTAGGCTATAAGCCATTTTTCTATTCGGTGAGTGGGAGAAGTCAGGCTTATTACTGGGAAAGCATTATCAAGTCAGAGTGATAGGGCTCGTTGTCGGAAGGTTACAGAGTGAAGTATATGCGATTATCAAAAAGGCAAAGTAAGAAATTGCCATTTACTAGTGTTTGTGATACCAAAAATAGTTTTTCAGTTTGCTTTATCTTGCATGACATTATTATAGATGTTTCTGTGCAGCTCTGTAATTACCAAGGTTAGGTATTTATTCTTTATAGATTTTAAAATTATACTTAGGTGTTTAGTATATTAAACAATGATAAACTAAAATTTGTCCATTTTGTTTGATAATTGGGTGTTCTAGAAATTCATTAAGAGTTTTATTGTATTTTTAGCTAAACCTTGATGATACAGAGAAAATAAAAGTCCATGAGATTGATTTTATATATATCTCTCTCTCTCTCTAGGTTTCTATGATCAGAGATATTCGAGAGAGGGAGATTCGGATCTATACAGATGCAGGTCGCATTTGCAGACCACTTCTGATTGTGGAGAAACAAAAGCTACTGTTGAAGAAGAGACACATTGATCAACTGAAAGAGAGAGAATATAACAACTACAGGTAAGTACACGCAGTGAGAAAGAATTGAGATATAATTCACATGTCACAAAGTTAATGATTTTAAAGTACACAGTTCAGTGGTTTTTAGTATAGTCCCAAGATTGTATAACCGTCACCACCATCTAATGCCAGAACATTTTCATCGCTCCAAAAAGAAACACTGCACTAGCAGTCACATTTGTTTTTTTAAAATTTTTGGTATCAAGTAAGGGACTTAACAGGTTTTGTTTAAGCATAAAAGTCTTCGTGATATGTTAAAGTCTAGAAATAATAATAAGTAACAAATATTATAAATAACATAATGTGAACAATATATATTATATAAATAAATTGACTAAAAAGATGAATCTGCTTTAAAATTTATTTTTAGTAAAATATGAGTGTATATAATTTTATTGTAAAAAAAATCAAATGGTATATGTAATAAAAGCCCCTAATTCATACTCTCCTCTTCAAAAGTAAGTACTGTTAACCATTGGGTGTATATTCCTCCGGACCTTAATCTGTGTTTTATATACTTACCCTTTCCCCCCACAAATATATTCCTTTCTTTAGAACAATACAAAACTAATAATAATACTGTCAAGTAACTTGCTCTTTTTCACTGTTAATAGTAATATGCCTATTTTGGAACTCTTTCTATTTGAGTAAATACAGGTATAGGAATGCTCTTTATTAGTTAAAATGCCTAGTTAAGAGAGTTCAGAAAATCAGGAAATTAAGAGAATTATTCTTTTTTAGTTGGCAGGATCTTGTGGCCAGTGGGGTAGTAGAATATATTGATACCCTAGAAGAAGAAACAGTGATGCTTGCAATGACTCCAGATGATCTGCAGGAGAAGGAAGTAGCGTATTGTTCCACGTATACACACTGTGAGATTCACCCGTCAATGATTCTTGGTGTCTGTGCATCTATTATTCCATTTCCTGATCATAACCAGGTTGGTAGCCATTTGTAACTTCTCATTTGTGAGGAATTGGGGGAAGTAGAGTAGAAGTTAGAGATTAGTCTGTTGTTTTTGAAGAACCTTTTAATGAAAAGGGTGTGAACTCCTATAGAATCAGAATTTGACATGCTTATTCTTGAGTTTCACCGTTAAGAGCCATAATTAATTATTGCATAATTAATTATTGCACTGATCTCTCAGGAAAAAAACCAGGAACTTTACCAATCATATTTTGATTTATATAGTAACCTGTAGAGTCTATTCCTTGAGAAATAATTACATTTTTATTGATTCTGCTTTTTTATTTCTGTCCCTAGTCCCCAAGAAACACATACCAGTCTGCCATGGGTAAGCAGGCTATGGGAGTTTATATCACCAACTTTCATGTTCGTATGGATACATTGGCTCATGTTCTTTATTACCCTCAAAAACCACTTGTGACTACACGGTCTATGGAGTATCTCCGGTTCAGAGAGCTGCCGGCAGGTATGTTGAGTTTTGTTCTGCGTTGTTTTAGATCCTGTCATGCTTAAGACACTTTTCTGGGTGCTTGGGAAGGTTAATAAAATGCATATGACACAGTCTCTATTTCCATGGAATTGATAGTGTGGTGGGAAACACGGACAGAACTAAATAAAAAGGCAGACATGTTAAAAGTGTTAGGGTGGAGGTGCACGGTCCTTTAATAGCACAGAGTGAAGGAAATGATTGATTCTTTGATTCTTTTTGTGAGTCTAGAGCCAATTTCATTAGGGAGGTAGCAGCATTTTAGACTAAAATTGATGAAAGGGTATTTGAGTTTGAGAGAAGGCTTTGTCAGGGCCTAGATCCAGGAACACGCAAGATAAGGGAACAGTCAGTAGTGGTGTCAGTTTGATGACTGGAGTATAAATGCATGTGAGTAAAGCTTCATCTCCTAGTCTGGAGGAGAGCAGTTGAATTTCATTTTGAAAATGAAGACCCATTCAGCCCTTTTGAGCAAGAAAGTAATAGAATTAGAAATTAATTTAGGAATATCATTGTGGTAGTTGTCTGAGGAGTAGATTGGAGTCAGATACAGTATTAGCACAGAGATAAATTTAGAGCTTTTTGCAGTGGTTTAAGTGAGAAATGGTAAGGTCTGAAAAAATTCAAAAAGAGTAAGGGGGAGATACGTGTAGGAATACACTCGATAGGACTGATTGGATGCGGAATGCTGAAGAGAGGGAAGAAAGGAATTGCAGGTATTTATGGTGAGCCTGGCTGGCTCAGAGAGAGGTACTATTAGTAAGATTGGGAGCATGTTGGAAGAAGGAAGAGGTTTTGCAGGTAAGATAAATTCTGTTTATGAACTGTTGATTTTGAGTTGCTGCCAGAACATCTAAGAAATCATCTTCCAATATTGAGTTGCAATTATGGTTTGAAAGAAGGTCAAATCTGGAGCTCTGAAGTTTTTAATATATTAATCCTAACTATAGATGACTGTAAAATTGCTGAGGTTAAGTTCAGAGCTAGACTATAGCCAGAGATAGACAGAACTTCAGGCATCAGGAAAAGAAATCAGGAGAGGGGATTTGGGACGTAGTTGATGAGGAGAATCAGGAGTTGGCAGGAGGAGATTCTCAAGGAGACTGGACAGTAGGCAGAGTGGTGCAGAGTAGTGTAAAGGGTGTGAGAGTGTTGAATATAAACGGTGACAGCATGTTCTTTGGTACAGTGGTCTTCTTGTATCGTTAACAAATTTTGGCTTTTACTGTGGGTAACATTTGTTTAGTAAAGTGTGCCTTGTAAGTAGTGGCTTTAAATTATTAACTATAATAAGGGACCTAACATTTGGATAGATTCTCACAGGTTAGAATGATTTATTTTTAAAGTCCTCCACAAGGGGTTACTCTTGTCTAGAAAAACAAAATCTGTTAAGTTTTCTAAAGAATGCTTATATCTTTGGGCTATGTTTACAGTGCTATATTTTCTTCAACATATAGATACTAGTTTCTTTATAGCTAGAGAAGAAAATAAAGATAACCGAAGGGTTGGATTTGAAGTAAATGTCCCTCTGGTACTGATGGGAAGTGATGAGAGCTTGGTGGTAGGGTCTGTATGCCTTTCATTTCTGTTACTGTTTCATGCCTTAATCATGTTATCTATTTTAAAAATTTTACTTTGAGATAATTTCAAACTTAAAGAAAAGTTGTAAGACTAGTGCAAATAACTGCTGTATACTCTTCATCCAGATATCCTTGTTTCTGTTTTACCACATTTGCCTCATTTTTCCCTTTCTCTCTCTTTCTGAACCATTTGCGAATGAGTTGCAGACGTGAAGCCTCATCACTCTTATTTGATTCTTCAGTGTATGTTCCTTAAAAACAAGGACAGCTCCATACTCCAGTCATCAAAATCAGGAGGTTAACATTGACGCCCTTCTAGTCAGTCCCTGGTTCAGATGTTGCCGGCTGTCCTCATAATGTCCTGTTGGGTCCAGGATCTAATTTAGGACTGTGCAGCGCATTTGGTTGCATGTCTCTGAATCGTCTTAATCTGGAACAGTTCCTTAGTCTTTCCTTGTCTCTCACGACCTTGACGTTTTTGGAGAGTTCAGGCAAGTTACTAGGTATGCTCCGTGCTATTGGAGTGTCTTCTAGGTTCTCTCAGTTGACAGAACTAGGAAAAATATATAGGTATAAATCCAAACACACCCTCTTATCTAATTTTCTATCTCTGTATAGGAAAGGATCATGAATTCACACCATAGTGTGTATTTTAGAACTGCAGTCTCTCACAGTGAGAAGCCTGGGCCCCGTTGTCCTCAGTATATTTGCTTTGCTCGGTCTGTTGCTGGAACCAATCTCCTGACCATCCTGACCATTATTGGCCCTGACCCCTGCGTAACACACCAGCCGCATTGGCTAACTTCTGAGTGCTGACCCAGGGCAGCGGGCTAATCAGGTTATCTTAAGGAATGTCTTTCTGATTAGTATCATTCCTATTTCTGTAGAGTACTGTTACCTTGTTTGATATCTTTCTGGGAGCAAAGGTCCTTGTGACAAAAGTTCACCTTGACTTAAAGTGGGTCTGGGCTTCGAGCCCCCTCAGTGCTGAGCTGAGGCTTGAAGTGGGTGAGGACAAAGTGGCAGGAAGGCTTTGAGCCTGGCTGATGTGATTTCCCATGTACTTGAACTGGCAGATATTTTTAACAAAGTTATTAATATTTATTGAGCATTCAGTTTGTGTGAAGCACTGTCCAAGGTGCTTTACATGCCATTTCTAAGCCTCTTAAAAACTTTGTGATGTTTCTTCACCTGCAAAATGAGAATGATAATAGTACCTTTGTGATGATCAAATGGTTAAATCCACTTAAAAGTCATGGCTTAGTGCCTCGCAGTGAGGGAGGAGTAAATGCCAGTCGATTAGTAGTAGTGGTGGTTACACCATCTGTTTTACACCTGTGGTGACAGGATTGGAAGGGTTATTTGCCTAAAGTTACATAACTTAAATATATAAATCCAGAATTAAACTCTCGTGTATGTTTTGCCTTTTTGACCAGATGTGGGCCTTGACTCCCCCCTCCCCATTTCCCTTTCTTGGGTTGCTTTCTCTACATTGCTTCCTGATTTGGGACACTTAAGCTAAGAAAATATATTGGAAACAGTTCAGAAGTTTACTGTTTTCAGCTAACTTCAGCTGACTCTCATACTGGCCAAAACGCCGTGGGTAAATGTTGTAGGATGGAGGAGGTGGCCTCCTGGGCGTTAGTGGACGTGGCACACAGACGTGGGCGATCCAGGGATTGCTGCACAAGAGGCTGACAAGCCTCCTGAGGGCCAAGACAAGTTGAACACCTGTAGGCTGCAGACCTGGAGAAGAATGGGGCCGTAGCAGTGCTCCGTGGAAAGGTGAGGACATGCTGGGGAGGTCTTCCCCTTCTATGTATCACAAATGTCCCTTAAGCCCTAGGAATCTCCCAAGAGCCTGCGATTTCTGCAAATTCTCCATTCTTTTCAGGTCTCTCCGCCTTCAAAATCCTGCATTATGCTGCTTGACTGTGTTCTTAAAATTCTTCTAGCTCACAAGAATGCACACAAAAGGATGATGACCAATGTGGATGTTATTAAAGAGTTCTTAGAGGAAATTATTTAGATTTCAAGAGGAGTTTTTATTGTACCCCTGAGAAGTGACTCTGACTTTCCTGATCTCTTCTTGACTGCCCGCTCCAGGGGCTTTATCTCTGGCCCTTCCCGGGAAGGGCTCAGCTTGCCTGACACTGCCCTGCCCTTGAAGAATTTCACACTCTCCTTCCTCCCTAAGCAGAGCATTCTAGCTTTTTCCACTCCCTGGGTAAATACTTCAATGCATGGAAGTGCTCAGAAAAACAAATGCCTTGTTTCTATGATCCTTCATCCCTAGAGAGCAGTCACGTTTATAGTTAGCACAAGCATTTCGTGTTCTGTGTTCAAGGGGCCTGCTATCTCAGAGTCCTGTGGGATTAGGCTGGGCTGGTGAGTAGTTGGTGAGTGGAGAGGGGTTTGCCTGTCTCTGGAGTTTAGCCTTATTTAGCTTGAGCTGTGGTTGTGATGTGTATGTGCAGACCCAGTGATGTCAGATACATTTTTCAAGAAAAGTTTGAAACCTAAGCTTTGTGTGAAGTTTTTTTTTTTAAACGTTAGGAATGAATTCAGGTTAAAAACAGACTCTGGAATCAGCTGCCTCGGGCCAGTGTGTTTAAAACAGCTGGCAGAGAGCTTTCTGTGGCACAGCAGCAAGAGCTTTCAAGGAGCAAATGTATTTGTTAGGGAGCAGGGCCTGCCCTTCGCATGCATCCCTTTCTCCAAATCTGTTTGTCCTTTGGGTGCGGATGAGTGGGAATTAGAGACTTGGAGCCGGGTGCCTTAGTGTCCCAGACCCAGACCAGCAGCACTGCCACCGCCTGCCTACTCTCCACTTGTTGAAACGGTTATATTCCTGCTGAATTCACAGAGGGGTAAACGAAGGGTGCGTCTTGTTATGAAGGGTGGGTTGTTTTTTGAAAATTGAATTTTGCTTTTAAGGAAGCATATGTAAAATATTTATTGAGAGTTCAGATAACCAAAACATTCAGTAATCCAGATTTTGGTTCCTTTATATTCTGTAGTCATAGTTTTTATTCCACATTTGAAATATTTAAATCAAGATATTTTGTTAACTATAGCTTTCGAGTATAGTATATTTTAATTTTTGGAAAAATCTGATGATTTACAAATATGTGGGTTATGGTCATTGAAACCATACTCGCATTCAGAAGTCATTTCTTATATTGTAATCTGGTGTGTTTTCAACTTTTTTTCCCTCTCGAATACTTGGTATTTTTTTTTTTTTTTTTTTTTTTACAGTCTCATCAAAAGTAGTTTTGGCAGCTGGGAAGGTCTGGAGCAACTAAGAGTAGTAGGACTGTGGTGGCGAAGACATCATACCACTGTTTTGGTGGCATAGGAAGAGGATCTAGGAACAGAGCAGGGCTGGGAAGAGGTAGTACCAGGTTCTGACCTAAAATCGGAAATCGGCCCATTGCTTTTGAACTTTGGGATCATGGATAAATTAGTTAGTTAGCTCTTTCTGATAATAAGAATAATAATAATACAGTGCAGTCTTGTTTAATGACACAGGGTGACTATGAGAATCATGAAACTTGGCTTGGGGAGGTGCTTTATAAATCTGAGGTAACTCGTGTATATACTCACTACCCTAAGAAAGGATCCATTGGGAATGACTGCTCTCAGGACTTGCTCGTATTAAATGTTAAGCCATCGGAGTAGCCGCCTCACAGATTGCTGTTCCAGGAGGAGTAGGCTTTACCGTTGCCATGGTGAAAACAGCTGTGGCAGATACAGCGAAATAAAAGTGATGTAAAAGAAGGGCAAGTTGTCTTTGTTTCCCGCACGATGCTTTATGTATGCTCTTCAATGCACCACAGGTATCAACTCAATTGTGGCCATTGCATCATACACTGGATATAATCAAGAGGACTCTGTTATCATGAATCGTTCGGCTGTAGATCGAGGCTTTTTCAGGTCAGCTGTTCATAAAAGTTGTTGAATGCAGAAACGATGGAAATATTAATGTGTTAATGAAAAAAGTTCTGTAAAAATAGGTTTGACTTATATGTGTTCAAACTTTTTGGTGGTTTTGAAGGTCAGACTGGAAGAAATTCTGATCTGATAACAGAAATTTTTCTGTTAAGATACTTAATCTTTTGCCTCCATTCATGATGCTTGTGGCTGTCTGGCAGGGACATGCTGTTGTGGGTGCCTGGGTAGAGCCCAGTGTGGTGAAACCAGTGCCATACTACAGAAAGCAGAAGGCCTGGTCGATGGCCTTGAACCACTGAAGACACTGCTTCCTGTGTCTCAGGCTTTTCAGATGCTAATATTTTGAGCCCCGCCCATTTCTGAGGGTAATAGTGGGAGGATTCTCATTCTGGTTAGGAGTGTGGACTCTGTGACCGTAGGTCCTTCCTATTCTCACATGTAATTCTAGCTGTGTTAAGGTTATGGGTCAAATGCCACGTGTGTGGCCCATGTAATACAACTTGGGACTTAATTATGACCCTTAACACAGTTAATTTTACCCTAAATTCATGATTTAAATTATTTCCCAAATACCAAGTAAGTAAAAATTATTGATGTGTTCTAAGTCCTTTTACTAGAGGAAAGTAGAAGTTACCTTCAGAACTGTGTGTTTTTTAGGTCTGTTTTCTATCGATCATACAAAGAACAGGAGTCTAAAAAAGGATTTGATCAAGAAGAAGTTTTTGAGAAGCCTACACGTGAAACATGCCAGGGTAAGTGATAATAACATTTAAATTATGGGATTCATACTTAATTTACCATCATTTTCCTAATTAATTTTCTGGGTTTTGTCTCCCCTCGTCTTTTTTTTCCTGCCATGTGGGAGTATGGTTTTATGTAACTCTTAGATGTCGTATTTAAGAAAATAATGTGTTTACCAAAAGTTTTTGTACCTAGGAGTGGGCTTGGTACAAGTTCTTCTGTCCTGGTAGATTCTGCTTGGAGGAGGGTATTTGCAAACCAGAGGTCACATAATTTCATGGGGTGCACCTCAGCTTCGTTTTCACTTGTGTGGTGTATGTCCTGCCCCTTAGTTTATGTATTTGCACGGGAATTCCCTCCCTCCTTCACATTGTGGTGTGACTGTATTTGTCTAGTCACAGTATTTGTGTACATTTACCAAATAAATGATAGGGTACCTAACTTTTTTTTATCTTCTAAGAAACTCAAATTTATTTTCTAGTTGTTATATTTTCATAGATGCTTAGAAAATCTGCATACAGTAGTATGGATGGAATGCCCCATGGAATGCTCTGTTTCAGTTTTGACTTCCAGTAGTATTGCATGAAGTAAAATGTGTTTTGTTCCCTAGGCATCTTCCTATTTCTTCATTTCCTGGGCTGGTTCTGTGCAGTAGAGAATTTCTGTCCAGTGGAGTTAAGATTGCATGAGACAAAATTCAAAACCACTGTGGGTGGATGTGTGTAGAGGGCATAGGTATTTTCTCACGTAAGGTAGAAATCAGAAGATAGCAGCACACTTACCCAGAGCCGGCCAGCAAAGGAGAATCTTATTTTCTAGTGCTTTTTACGGAGTTCAGAATAACTTGTAATATTTGGAATAAGGCATTCTAGTATTACGACAGATATGGTCATGGTGTGTTAGAAATTCCTATGAACTTCTATGACTTGGAGTTGATTTATGCATTTGGTTTTTAATCTTTAGGGGGGATTATGTGACATTTTAAATACTTCTCTATGTGGTAGTACCATTTCAGAAAATCCCATGTCTTTTTCCTCGTAGGTATGAGGCATGCCATTTATGACAAGCTGGATGACGACGGCTTGATAGCTCCCGGGGTTCGCGTATCAGGAGATGATGTGATTATAGGCAAAACAGTCACCCTGCCTGAGAACGAAGATGAACTGGAGAGCACTAACAGACGCTACACTAAGAGAGACTGTAGCACTTTTCTCAGAACGAGCGAGACCGGCATTGTGGATCAGGTCATGGTGACCCTCAACCAGGAAGGATACAAATTTTGTAAGATAAGGGTGAGTATAGCTTTGTCATATCACCGTTTATAGAAAATAAACCAGATTGACTTAACTAACATTTTTATATGAATTCAGGTACGCTCTGTTAGAATTCCACAGATTGGAGACAAATTTGCCAGTCGACATGGTCAGAAGGGTACTTGTGGTATTCAGTACAGACAAGAGGTAAGTTAATCTCCCTCACTCCTAACCCAGTGTTGTTGAACATTTTATTAGATCAAAATTTGCTTTAACTTAAGAGTCCAAAGGTAGTAAAGGCTTGACATGTAATGTTAGTGTTGAGTAAGTGTATGAACATACTATATTGGACAGAATTTAGGACATAGAGAAACTTAGGGGAGGGGGTCTGGTTCCATAGCTAAGAGATTTAAGTTTCTTTTTAAAAATTTCTTTATAGGATATGCCTTTCACCTGTGAAGGTATCACCCCAGACATCATCATAAATCCCCATGCCATCCCCTCTCGTATGACTATTGGTCACTTGATTGAATGTCTTCAAGGGAAGGTAAGAGGTTTTCTTTAACAATATGGGTTCCAAGCTGATGTTCCTTCCAGAATGACAGGTGGTTTTTCTCATGTTTGAGCCAGGGTACCTTGGAAAAATGCTAATATGATACTTTTCTGCTTCTAAATTGGTTATGATTATGCCTTTTGTCCCCTCCAAAATTTGCAGTTATGGCTAAGTCACAATTTTTATGAAATTTACTACATCGATCCTGTACATACACAGGGGTGGGCAGAAGTAGGTTTATAGTTGTGCATACGGGAAATAATACAATCATTAATAAATAACACAAGAATAAACTGTTTTGTGTACTCACAACTGTAAACCTACTGTTACCCACCTCTGTGTGTGTTGGTTACACTTCTGATTGTTTTTTTCTAAAGTGTTAATTCACTGATGGTTAATTAATTGTCAGCTTAATTTTATGAGTTGTGTGTGCATTTTTCAGTGGAGGTTTTCTATTTTTAAGTGCCTTCTTAAGGTACAATGGCTGAAGCCCAGCAATTGGATGACTTTGTTTTAGGGCATTAAAATGTTATTTTCTTGAGCCATAGGAAGTATTTGGGAGTCTCCTTTTTTTGTAACACTTCCTATGGATAGCTTCCTATTTCAAGTGTTATAATTCAGTTTTTACTTTTTAGGTAAATTTAGTTATAAATACTATGTTAATAATTATAAATACTGTGTTAATAAAATGAACCTTATTATAGCTTTTCATAATAGTTTTTTTAAGTTCAGAATGTTTCCTTTTCTAGGAAGGAGTTTTAGTTAAATATATTGTTGATACAGATTTCTAAGGGAGAATGAAGGAAGCATCCTTTTAAGACTACTTTTTTTAAAGGTCTCAGCTAACAAGGGTGAGATTGGTGATGCCACTCCCTTTAATGATGCTGTCAATGTGCAGAAGATTTCTAACCTGTTGTCTGATTATGGCTACCACCTCCGAGGAAATGAGGTATGCTTGCTTTTACATTTACAAATGTTGCTTACATTTGTTATGTATATTCTTTTTTGTATATGTGTAGTTTCATTCTTAAAAAATTAAACCTTTTATTGAGGTATGACATATACTTCAAATATGTACATAAATACAAATGTAGAGCTTGAACTTTCACAGAACTTGAATGTGTTACTGGCTCCAGATCCCGAAAATTAAATTACCAGAACTCTTTTATGCCCAGACCCACTCTCGTGTCCCCTCCCGTAACTCCCCCCTCCCCAAGGTAACCACTTTCTTGACTTTTAACAGTATAGATTACTTTTGTGTGTTTTGATTTTTAAGAAGAATACAGTCATACAATATATGCACATATATTCTTTGAACTTGTTTAATATTTTTAAGTCTGTGCTTCAAAATCTGTTTCAGGTCCTGTACAATGGATTCACTGGCAGAAAAATCACATCACAAATTTTCATTGGCCCCACTTACTACCAGCGTTTGAAGCATATGGTGGACGACAAGATTCATTCTCGTGCTCGGGGGCCTATTCAGATTCTTAACAGACAACCCATGGAGGGCAGATCTCGGTAAGTCGACCAGTGATTTATTTTTTGGTAATAACATTAGAAAGTCAACTGATTTTGTGTTTTTGTGTATTAAGAATGTTAAGAAAGCCATGACCATTCACCTGCCCGGCCATCTGAAGAGCGTGTTTTATTTCACTTCTGCTCTGGGGAAACCTGTTACTGTTCTCTTGTTCTTCCTACTACTTTTGCCAGCATGCACTTATTATTGCAGGCTTGATTGCCTGGGAGATTCATTTGTGGAGAAGCTAGTGTATTTAGATCAAATTTTGTTATTCATTTTTGAGCATAGAGTGGAATTTTAGTAAGCTGAATTAACACGAGACTCTACTCTGTACCTCATTGTATTTTATGACGAAAATTAAATGTGAGGATCTAATGTGTTTATTTGGGGACCTTCTAATGCACCTCAGATAGTTGGTAGATTTCTGCCCTCCCCACCACATAGAGAGAGTGCTAGGGTATACGAATCAGAGTCTAGTTCTCCATTACTAATATCCTTCTTTACCTTTGCCATTAGTGAAGGTGGTGTTCACCTAGAAAAATGCAAAATCATCTGTTGTGCTTCCCTTAACAGTGATGGCGGCCTGCGCTTTGGAGAGATGGAACGAGACTGCCAGATCGCCCACGGGGCGGCCCAGTTTTTAAGGGAAAGGTTGTTTGAGGCGTCGGACCCGTATCAGGTGCATGTTTGCAACCTCTGTGGAATAATGGCAATCGCTAACACCAGGACGCACACGTATGAGTGCAGGGGCTGTCGAAATAAAACCCAGGTGTGTATGGCCTCGTGGCAGCTGCTCTCATTTAGGATGTGACCGTGTTGGTCTCATCTCCCAGGCAGAGAGAGTGTGGTGGAGCGGATTGGCATTTTCACAAGTTTGAATAGGATGCCTCTATAAGATACCTAGTTTTAAATGAAAAAACAAAATTAGATTTTTCTAAAAATCAGTTTAAGTTTTACTGTGGTAATGTCTCTAAGCTGTTCATCTTTTAGAAAAAGCCTTGTAGAAGGAATTGTATTTTATTTTTTTATCATTTATTTTATTTTTCAATTACATTTACATTCAGTATTTTTTATGCTGCTTTTTTTATTGTTGTTCAAGTACAGTTAAAAAACCTATTACTTAAGAAGGGTGAATATAACACTGGCTGGTGTGGCTCAGTGGATTGAGTGCTGGCCTGCGAACCAAAGGGTCACTAGTTCGATTCCCAGTCAGGGCACATGCCTAGGTTGCAGGCCAGGTCCCCAGTAGGGGTTGCATAAGAGGCAACCACACACTGATGGTTCTCTCCCTGCCTTCCCCTCTGTCTAAAAATAAATAAATAAAATCTTTTAAAAAAAGGATGAATATAAATGATCTGGCAGAAAGGGTGAAACACTAAGCCTATTAAAAGAAAGGACCAGTGAAGGCCAACTTTGTAGGACGTTATCTTCCTACTCGTTTATTCTTCATCTCCAGTACCAAGTCTTTACCTCTTTCTGGGGTAGGGAAGTAGGCACATTTCAGTACAACTTTGCTAATTACTTCTTTTTTTTTTCTTTCAGATTTCTTTGGTGCGAATGCCTTATGCGTGCAAACTATTGTTTCAGGAGCTTATGTCTATGAGTATTGCACCTCGAATGATGAGTGTTTAGCTCTTTTAAAAGATGCACAATAAGATACTTTTAAATATCTTTTGTGGCTTTTTATGAAATGGCTTTAAAAATAGCAAATAAGAGTTACATTGTGAGAAAAAGCATTTTATTTGTTTTGTTTGATGATATGCATGCTTTTCTTCTGTAAATAGATAATAAACTTTTGTAGATAGTCTTGATGTGTTATCTTTATTTTGTATTTCACTATGTAAAACCAGTGAATATAAGTAAGGTGTTAGTGGACTGGATGAAAAGAAACTGATTATTAGGCAAGAACAGGTGTTGTAGTTATCCATGATTACTGTTAGCTGTGCAGACTAATACATTCTTCAGGTTTATAGCTTGGCACCTTCCCCTGTTTAAAAAAAGATGAGAAAAACTTAGTTACATGTGTGTACATGGTTGACTTTCTGATTTTTAGCTATTTTAGTGTTTCCATATAAATGATGTTAAAATGTGGGGATAAAGGCTATGCACCTGTCTGAATGACATGGGGGAGCGCTCTGTGGAGGCTGAGCGATACCATTTTAGATGTGAAAGGCGATTTTGTTGTACTAGTGTCTAAGAATGGACCTTTTGGAACTGGGAGAGCACACTTCACAAACAAGCAAGGTGAGGTCCAGAGAGGCTAAGAACTTTCCTTTGTCATCCAGCTCTCATCGCAAATTTAAAGCGGAATCATTACTGGCCGAGCTGAGGCTCACACACGTGACTCTTAGCTGTTGTTCTGTCTCATGCCCTGGCTGTACACGTCCTGGCTGAAGAGAACCTGATGAAACATCTTGGTATTTCTTCCTCTGATACCACAGCTGAGTGATCCACATACAGGAATGGTTTGACGAATGCTGACAGTAAATTTTGTTCTTATTTTTGGCTTCAGGGCAAGCCAATCCAGTCATCATCCTGATAGAACTGCGTACTGTAAAAGTAAGGCTGCATTATTCTGACACCATCAGGATGGGTGCTCACGAGGAAGCTTTTGACAGTTCGGTACTTGCCAGTACCTTACTCCTTTCTGGCTTTTATAAAAGCTCAAGGTGAAGAACCCACAATTGTTTCCTTTTAAATGGGAGTTTAATATAATAATCACAACACCAAGGAAAAATGCCATGTAGATAGATAGAAAGTTATGGGAAATACTGGCTTGGCCAAAAAGTCTGTATGGTTTTTTCCATAAAAGACTCATTTTTCATTTTCACCAATAACTTTATTGATTTTGATATTTTGAGTATCTTGGCTATCTCCCATGTGGTATAGTGTTGATTATTCTCAATTAATGTCTTGATTTAATCTCTATCAACTTCAACTGGTCTATTCAAGCTCGGAGCATTGTCCAGTGAGAAATCTCCAGCACAAAACTTCACGAACCACTTTTGACACATCCAATCAGCCATAGCACTTTCTCTGTACACTGCATAAATCTTTTTTTTGCATTTCAGTTGCATTTTTACCTTTCTTGAAATAATAAGGCATAATATGCCTAAAATGTTGCGTATTTTCTTCCATCTTCAATATTAAAATGGCTACACAAAAGTTCACCAATTTTGATTAAAAAAAAAAAGAATGCTAATAGGATAACTATCACAGTGCAATAACGAAATTGTTTGGAAGTTAAAGACAATGAAGTGCTAATAGAGCTGTCTTACAGAAAAGACCAAATGAACTTTTTGGCCAACCCAATATAAGCCATTCCAGTCAACTTTTGAGTTTCTGTCTCTTATGTATAAGATAAGGGAAGAGCATCTAAGTCATAATAATAGCATTCCATCAACTATCTAAAGGGACTTAGAGCTCTGCACTCCACATTTTGATTACATACTTAATGCCCTGTGGATTCCTAACGTTACAGAGTTCATTAAGAGCTATGTTTGATAACTTCAAATTGGTTCTGTTCTTTATTAAGCAAAAGCACTAGTCATTTTTAAGTGGCTGTGAGACTTATTACCTACCTTTTTTCACTGGTATTTCATGTAAGCTATTAACCACTGTAATTTTTGCCGATGCTGAAGCCTGTCCTTGGGAATTGGAAGCATGGCACTCATACTCCCCTGCGTCGTCCTTACTGAGAGGGGATAACTGTGGAAGGAGAAGGGTCGTTAATGCCTCTGTGCTGCTCCTCTCTTTTTCTAGGGGATTCAGTTAAGTCATCATTTCATAATTTTCCTAAGATGACAAGGGAATTCACAGCAAAGATACTGCGAGAAATAGTGCCAGGCCTGTGCTAGGAGAATCACAGCTACGATATTTGGTCTGCTGGGAAGATTCATACTCTGAGGAAATGTGGACAGCTTTTGGTCACATTGCAAAGGTTAAAAACTGGAGAGGTGCATGTATCAGTTTGAGGAAAACCATGATAGGATTTATGATCGAAGCACTATCCATGAGTATTCACAGTTATCAAAGATCAAGTAAAAGAAACTAAGTGATAATAGTTGACTAAAGTTAATTAATGGCTTGGATCATTTAGTTGGCTGTGAGATTTTTGCTTTGAATTCTGAGGAAAAAAAATTTTTTGTAGTTCTTGTTTATTTGTTGGTCAGTTCCAAAACATCCAATAAACCTCCGCTGTTTTTTTAGTTTCCTCTGAAAGCGGAGCAGCAGCACCACATAAGTACATTCAGCCCCGTGTGCATCAGGCATCTTCGCCAGGTCCGCTGAATTGAATCCCAACAAAGAAATCCGTGCCAACTCTTGGTACTCACCAGCACCCAGCCAGTTACTTCATGCTTTTCTGGGCCTCCTCGGGTCTGAATGGCCAGGTTGTCCCGGTCACCAGGCAAGAGTTCTATCCTCTGAAATCCATCATTGTCCCTTTTTACCTGCAAAAAAGGGGGGACATAGTCGCTGTGTTCTCTGCACTGAATTAAGAGTTTGGAATTGGCCACATTTCAGTAATTGTACAACGGGTACATCCAACTTTTTAATTAAAACTAGGAATTTTCACATTCCCCTTTCCTAAATACCAAAAATACGGACCTATTCCTGTCAGTTTCCGTCTAAGCTTACATGTTTTAAATAATGTATTTTTCTGCATGCTTGGGGAATACATGTCATGCTTTCCTGCCACTGGCTACCAGCATTCACTCATGCCCTTGTAAATTCTCAGTGCTGGGCCTTTTCTTGCTTGCCAAGGCGTATCTGACTTTGACAAACGGTGTCACCCGGTGCTAAGTAGGTTTGATGCTTGGGATCTTGTACTGGAGCCCAGATCCAGGGTTCTTCCTTCAACACACTCATCAGTGGAAAGTAGGTTGAGTCTACAGCCAATACCAACCCTTTGTTCTGAGGGCGAAGGGTTCATCAAATATTTACTAAAGTCCTGAGAACAAAACGTGCCTGTCAAACACATGACAAAACTTGCTGCCTACCCCTGTACATCTCATGATGAGATTCAGGGTGGGTTAAGAAAAGTGTTCCCTTGATTTTAGGCCAATAGCGAACACTGTCCTAACTTTCCCCTTCCATTTAAAAAGGCAAACTGCTCACTATATAAACTTTAGAAAACATACAAAAATTCACAGAATAAAATTGACTTGTAACTCCTCCATGAATACACTTTTAGTATAAGTTTCTTGAAGTGGAATTGAGTCACAGAGGATAAATATATTTTAAGGCTTGTTCTAATGATTTTTTTTAAAATGGTACATGAAGCGATGTTTATTCCATCCCAGGTTCTTTAAAAGATAAGCTGATGATTATTGATACTACCTTTGTAATTAGAAAAAATTTACAATTTCAAACAGGTAGTTTCCTTTTCCTTTTCTTTTATAATTAAGCAAATCTTGATTTAAAAAAGGCCAGACCATAGTATATACATTTTTTTTGACACTCGGCATCAGTGTTGGCCATCCCACACGTAACCCCACTCTCACCACGTAGTGTTACTGAGCTGTTGTCTCAGCTTAGACCCTCTCTTCTTTCTGCTTTCTGATGCCAGGGCTGAGACTCTGGAAACCATGTAGGATCTAGGCCAACTCCTACTCTATAAAAAAGATCTAGCATTACTGATTTGGAATGCCTGGTTTTTGCTGCTTTGCTTTTCTCCCCTAGGGTTTCCCCACATTGTCACTAATAGAGAAAACCTGGAATTTTTGTATTTTTGTCATGAATGTTATAAGACAAAACTGATAGACTCAACAAGCATCTTTTTCCTTCAGTTTCCCCAGATGTTGGCAGAAATGGTTTATGCTAGTGCTGACTTTGAAATAGTTATTTAAAAGGAACACGTGTTTGGTCTTTATTTACTGAATTCAGGATTCTTTAAGGGTTCTATGTGTGACCAAAGCAGAAAAACACTGCAGCATAGAAACCCTGCATCTGAGCACCAGGGCCGGGCCGTTGCTCCTCAGATCATGCAGCTCTTCGTAAAGAGCTTTCGGTGCCAATTAACCTAATCCACTACGTACAGAGAAATTGTTCTTATCAACTGTTTTGATCGGAAAATGAATACTTACATTTATCAGAAGTCATTTTAATATACTGTAAAAAGTTAGTACACCATGTAAAAAATATAGAAAAAAGTGTCAAGAATTTTTACATTACAAATACCTGCTTACTTGTGTAAGGGGAGTTTTTTTTTGGTTTGTTTATTTGTTTTACAAGATGAAGGTGGAGAAAAGTGGCTTCTAAGGTAGTGTACAAATATGCAGCTGGCTGGAGGTGCCTCAAAGTCTGAACTTGCGAAATCTGTAGCGCAGAAAAAGCTGCCTATTAGTGACCACTCACCATAAAGGGCCAATCAGGGAGAGAGCCAGAGGGAGACCAGGAAGTCATTTCAGGCCCCTTTGTATTTTAGCTGCAACAAAATCTTCCTGAATTCTACTATTGCAGGTAAGCAAATAAGAAAAAGAGAAGTGCCATAAGCAGTGGTGGCAAAACTGGGTAGCCACATGCAAAAGAATGAAACTGGACCACTATCTTATACCATACACAAACATTAACTCAAAATGCAATAAAGATATGAATGTAAGACCTGAAAACAAAAGACTCCTAGAAGAAAAAACGGGTGGTAAGCTCTTTGGCATCAGTGTTGGTGATGATTTTCTGGATTTGACTCAAAGCAAAGGCCACAAAAGCTAAAATAAACAAATTGGACTACATCAAACCAAAAAGTTTCTGAATGGCAAAGGAGCCCATATGCAAAATGAAAAGGCAACCCACTGAATGGGAGAGTTAGCAAATTTCATACGAAGTTAGTATCCAAAATACATAGAGAACTCATACAATTCAACAATATACACACAAAAAGAGATTAAGAAGTGGGCAGAGGATTTGAGGAGACATTTTTCCAAAGAAGACATACTGATGTCCAACAGATACATGAAAAGATGTTCGACATCATTAATCATCAGAGAAATGCAAATCAAAACCACAAGGAGTTACCCCACACCTGTCAGGATGACTATCGCCAAAAAGACGAAACTGTAGTGTTGGCGAGGATGCGGACAAAAGGGAACTGTTGCGTGCTGTTGGTGGGAATGTCAGTTGGTGCAGCCATCATAAAAACAGTATGGAGGCTCCTCAAAAAAGTAAAAATAGAACTAGCATATACCCAGCAATTCCAGTTCTGGGTACTTATCTTTGGGAAACAAAATCACCATCTTGAAAAGATATCTGCACCCTTATATTCATTGCAGCATTAGTTATAATAGCCAAGACATGGCAATAACTTAAGTGTATATGGGCAGATACATGGATGAAGACAGTGTGGTATAAATACATATAGGGGAATATTATTTAGCCATAAGAGGAAGAAAATCTTGCCATTTGCAACAGCATGGATGGACCTTCAGGGCATTACACTAAGTGAAATAAGTCAGACAGAGAAAGACAAATGTATGATCTCAATTATATGTAGCATCTAAAACACAAGAACAAAAACAAAAGCGAAATAGCCCCCAAGCTCATAGATAAAGAGAACAGATTGGTGGTTGCCAGAGATGGGGGGTGTGGGGTAAGGAAATGGATAAAGGGGGTCAAAAGGTACGAGCTTCCAGTTATAATAAACAAGTTATGAGGATATAATGCACAGAATGGTGACTATAATTAATAATGTATTGCACATTTGAAAGTTGCTAAGAAAGATCTGAAAAGTTCTCACTGCAAGAAAAAAACTTCTTGTAACTACCTCAAGCGACAGATATTAATTAGACTTAGTGTGGTGATTCACCATCTATACACATATAAATTATATTGCACACGTGAAACTAACATGTTGTATGTTAATTATACCTCAAATAAAAATTATTTTAAAGGTGCCAATGATTATAGAAGCAGGATGGCTTAGTCTGATTCCTACAGGTTAATGTATTTTAAGACTTTATTGAATTTCATGGAAACTTTAAAAGACATTTATATAGCCCAGAACATATTTTTTAGAAATTTTATTTACTGATTTTAGACAGAGAGGGGAAGAGAGGGGAAAGGGGAGGGTGGGGAAGGAGAGGGAGAGAGAGAGAGAGAAACATCTATTTGTTGTTCCACTTATTTATGCATTCATTAGTTGACCCCTGCATGTGTACAGACCAGGGATCGAACCCACAACCTTGGTGTATCAGGTCGATGCTCTAACCAATGAAGATACCTGGCCCAGGCCCAGAATATAATTGTTGTACCTTTATGGTAAAATTTCAGAAGAGTTTATGATGAAATAGAATATGTGTCTGCTAACACCTTCAAATCCCCAGCCACTGTAAACAAATAAATGATAAAATAACTGTCTAGGAAAAAATATTTATAATACAGGAGAAAGGGCCCATATATTTAATGTACAAAGCCACAGACTGATAACAAGAAACAATCCAGTAGAAAAATGGATAAAGGATATAAACAGATAACTTATAAAAGAGAAAGTCCAAATATGAAAATATTCTCAATGTAGTCAAGGAAATAAAAGCAATAATGTGATGGTACTTTTACCCATCTTTAACAAAAACTAAAAAGAGGCATAATCTCTATGCTGGAGAGGATGCAGGGACATGGCCCCCCCCCTTTCCTGGCCTGCCACCCGCCCCCGCCCCGGCCCCCTGCTGGGAAGGGTGGACTGCTCCAATCCACATGGAAAGTAATCTGCATTGTCTATGAAACTAAAATCTCTTGACCTGTTCACAGAACTTTTGGGGAAATCTATCCTATAGGGAAAGGAAAAAAAAATGTTAAATATAGGATATGTGTACTTGGATGTTTAGGGTAGCATTGTTTAATGATTATGGTACGCTCATACTTGGTATATTATATAGTTATTGGAAGCAGACCTGAGGGATGCCCATGAAGTATTGAGCAAAAAAAGTTTCAGAGTAATATGGACACTATTCTCACCTCACTCCGCATACCAAGGGTATTTACTTGTATATGTTTGGACACAAATAAAGGTATGAAAGATACAAACCAGGGCAGTTCGCATTGGTTATTTCAGGGGGAGGTTATGAACTCTTTATTTATACATCTTTGGATAGTTTCTCCTTATTATCACTATAACTTACTGTGTATTTGTAATTTAAAAAAAAAAGAATATTCTTAGAAGTCGTAAAAGCCCACATCTGAGGAAATGTTCAGGCAGGAAAAAAGAACTGAATAGAGAGCCTCTCCATCTCAGAAACACCCAAGTGTTTGGAAGGAAGGAATTTTGGGTGTTTTACCCTCCCTGTAAGCATCACCTCTGCCTTCTTGGGGTTTATGTAAATATGGCTATTTCAGTTCATTTTCCCATTTCAAACCATTGCCCTTGGAATCTTTTCTTTTTAAAAGATTTTATTTATTCATTTTTAGAGGAGGGGGAGAGAAGGATAAAGAGAGGGAGAGAAACATCAATGTGTGGTTCCCTCTCATGCAAACCATACTGGGGACCTGGCCCACACCCAAGCATGTGCCCCAACTGGGAATCGAACTGGCAACCCTTTGGTTTGCAGCCCGCACTCAGTCCACTGAGCTACACCAGCCAGGGCTGCCCTTGGAATCTTAATAGGCGAGGAGTTTGCTGGAAAAGCATGAGACTTGTTATTATCATGAGACAACTACTGGTCAGGAAAGTACAGGCCACTCATCGGCTGGACAACCAGAGGAAGGGGTGCTGTGGCCCTGAAGTGTCTCAGGGACAAGGCTTGTCCTGCTTGTCCTGGGCTGCTAAGAGTCCTTGAGTATGGAGGACGTGTCATCTTCTTTGAACCTTCACTTAACAGGCAGGGATTCTAACACTCCTGTCTGAAAAGCAGTTCTACGCTTAAACTGGGGTTGGACATCATGTGAACTTCCAAGTCTGTATTCTTAACAGTTTGGTTACAAGGGGAATGGGCAGAAAACAAATGTACTGTTTAATTACTTAAGTCGTGACTTTTACAAGTGTTTTGACATGGCCCATAGTAAGAAATATATTTTGCATTGTGATGTGGAATGTACAAAAGTTCCAGGAAATGATACCCTTACCAAATGTGATGCCTTAAGATATTTCTGTCCTATTTTTAAAAAATGTTTTGTTTATTTCTTTTTAGACAGAGGGGAAAGGAGGAAGAAGAGAGAGAGAGAAACATCAATGTGCGGTTGCCTCTTGTACACCCCACACTGGGGACCCAGCCTGTAACCCAGGCATGTGCTCTGACTGGGAATTGAACCAGCGACCCTTTGGTTTGCAGGCAATGCTCAGTCCACTGAGCCACACTAGCCAGGGCTTCTGCCCTATGTTTTATTTTTAATGAAAATGCTGGTGGGATGCCTGCATTACATTCAGGACTCACCGATCGGTTGTGATCTGCAGGTTGAAAAAGCTGCTTCATGTCCTGAATGTGGCAAATTAGGTTAAGAAGGTGGAGGAAAATCAACAGAGCCTAGCGGCTGGGTTTTTGCTTGTTTCTGACAAGTATGTAGACCATTATATTTTTCCTGTCCCCTTCCCCCAAGTCCTTTCCTTTACCCCCATCTCCCAGTTGACAAGCCCCAGGGAAGCCCATGGGACCTGCCCCAAGCAATTCAAAAAGCCTAAAGGAAAAGATTCCCCAGGCAGATTTATTCCCCTAGTATTTTTGTCCGTTAGCTGGGATCGGGCAGAGAGAGGGCCAAAGAAATTATTCTTGGCCAGATTCTTCAATGAAGTCACAGGCCCGGGACACTTGGGTCACTCTGGCTTCTCACTGTGTAACCCCTAGAGCGCTGCAACAGAGCTCTGTATGAATGATCTTTGCAAATGTTGTTCCTCCATCTCTTACCGCCCCCTTCCAAATAAGTAGTGAGGACCTTCAGCAGCTTTCGCCAGAGGCCGGGAGGTACATGCCGACTGGCTGCGTTTTTGCTCTTCATGGCTCCCCGCTCCCATTCAAGAAAATAACTCATTGAGGTGAGATTTCACTGCTTTCTTTGACAGAAATTCCAGCTGTAAAGAATAGTTGTGGTCCAGCTGGTGCTGTCTCTACCCACCCCCACCCCCAGGCATTTTCTGGAAAAACCCTTTGTTCACTCCCACCAGAGGGCTCCATGGGGGCGATGCATCCTTCTGGCCGCATGGGGGCGCCAGAGGTTGGCAGGTGATCAGTGGGAATTTTACAATGCCCTAGATAGAGAGTGGAAAGAAATTTCCTCTGGGGTCATTAATCTGTGGTCATAATGTGAAATTGCAGCTGCCAGTGACAATATCGCCTACAGTGTAGAAGCTTTCTGAGGTGGAAGGGGAAAAAAAGCACCAGTACAGTGGGAGCAGAGTCAAGAGCAAAGAGCCTGACCACACTGTACCCAGAGTTCTGGTGCCAAAATCCTCCCCAGAGCTCCAGAAGTTGCTCCTCTGGTCAGCCAGCAAGCAAACAAAGTAACCCAGAGACCATGTCCATCTTAGAGCTTGCTGGGGAAGTAAACCTGCCACAGAGAAGTATGTGCCTATGCCTTTTTACTTAAACGGATTTCCTTTTTGTTAGCATGAGTCTGATGATATTACTCAACAGGATTGTTGTAGTGTCTAGATGAGTCCAAATGTATAAGAAGGGAAATATAAAATAATGTACAATACAATCGTTAAGTATTATTTGACCCAGCAAATATTTTCCCTTCTACGGACATGCTGCGACTATGCTGGCCTTCGAATGTGAAGACAGTGGTACAAGATAATGCCACTTGAAAGGAAGCATTTTCCAGGAACAGCGCCTAACACACAGTGCTAACAGTGCATCTGACACCAAGCCAAGTGATTTTACCTGCTCTACTTCATGTAATCTTCACAAGAATTACATGCTACTTTCACCACGCAAAGGAGGAAACCGAGGCCTAGACCAGTGGTTCTCAATCTAGGTAATTTTCCCCCCACGGGACATTTGGCAGTGCCTGGAGACGTGTTTGGTGGTCACAACTGGGAGGGGGCTACTAGCATCTAGTGGGTAGAGGCCAGGGATGCTGTTAAACATCTCACAGGACATAGCAAAGAATTATCTGCCTCAAAATGTCCACAGTGCTTAGAGAGAACTCAGCCAACCTGGCTAAAGAACTCACACTCTTAACCACTATTCTGTTGTTTTTTTTTTTAAATATTCACCTGAGGATATGTTTATTGATTTTAGAGAGAGAGGAAGGAGGGGAGAGAGAGAGATATATCAATGTGAGAGAGAAGCATTGATCTGTTGCCTCCCGTACATGTCTCGACTGGGAACCAAACCCACAACCTAGGTATGTCCCCTGACTAGGAATCAAACCCACAGCCTTGTGGTGCATCGGATGATGCTCCAACCAACTGAGCCACCCGGCTGGGGCATTAACCACTATTCTTAAGTCACATGCTTAAACCTTCAATGGGGACACCCTCCCCCATCCATGCACACGCTCCTCACACTCACACATGGAAGCACATGTATGCTCACATGTGCACACACGTACATGCTCAGAGGGTGGGTTTGGGTGTTCAGCATTATAGTTCTCCAGTTCCTAAGGCTCCCTGTGGAATCACGGGCTGGATTTCAGGGAAGTAGGTGGAAGGCTGCCATAAGGCTTCGCCTTTGAGGAGGGGCAGGCAATGGGACAGGCCGAGGATTTTAGGTTATTACCACCCTTGGGCAGAAAGAAAGGAGCTTGTCAGTCTAGGGTGTCTTTCTGAAACCTATGTCACTGACCTTGTTCCAGATGAGGACAGGGGTTGGGATTCCGATGACCTCGCAGCTCAAGTACACCTTGGCACCAGTGACATTCCAGATGTCCTTGGGAGGGGTCACAATGGAAGGACCTACAGGAGAGGGCACAAAGACAAAACATATTTTTTTAAGGGCTTTAATGTCAGTCAGCATGACAGGAAATGAATACATGATCATGTTTATGAGGCCGTCCCTCAGTGAATTGTCTGAAGCGAATTTCAAAGACCAGATGGGCTTCCTCCTGCCACCAGCATGACTTTAAGCTATGCTTTGAGAATGCACACATCTAGACAAAAAAGATAATTAGGAAGAGAAATTTATTGTTTACAAGATTTTCTTCTCTCTCAAATCATGCTTAAAGGAGTTTGACTTTACCAGCTGTTTTTTATTATCTGGGTCTTTTCAATTAATATAAAATCTTAGTTCCAAAATGCCCATGTTTTTCTCTTTTGTTTACCAGTATTTTTATTTGGGGGGGATGTGATGACACACAACCGCTACTTGAGTAATAAGCAAAGCAAGCCTAAGAAAATATACACGAATGCACTGAGCACCCTGAAAAGACATCCCTGCCTTAGGAAGCTTAGGATCTGAGGCTGACGAGTCAGGGGCGATAAAGCAGGGATGGTAACGTTCATTAAAGAGATCGGCATGAAGTGTGGGTGGCCTGGGAGACTGGAAGGAGACACTTTTGAACAGAAGAGGCCTGGGTGTCCAGGAAGAAGGTGGAAGGAAGGGTCTTTCCTCGCAGCACGGGCTGGGGGAGGCAGTGGGTAACGGAGAAGCAGTGACAGGTCTGCTGTGTGTGACCAGGGCCCCAAGGAGAGGGCTCTTCCCCAGGATTCTCAGTGTCCAGGTCCCTGGCAGTGGGCACTGGCAAGTGGGGGCATCTGTCAAAGCATTGTCTCAATAGAGTCCCCGGCATGGGACCAGCCCAGAGTGACACTTCCCTGGCCCCTCAGTCCTGGAACACAGGCCTTCTCTATCACGTCCCCTCCAGTAAGAAGACCCTTAGCACCAAGATAAATGATATGCATCGTTTTTAAAAATATTTTATTTATTTATTTTTAGAGAGAATGGAAGGGAGGGAGAAAGAGAGGGAGAGAAACATCAATGTGTGGTTGCCTCTCACACGTCCCCCACTGGGGACCTGGCCTGCAACCCAGGCATGTGCCCTGACTGGGAATCGATCTTGCTGCGACCCTTTGGTTCACAGGCTGGCACTCAGTCCACTGAGCCACACCAGTCAGGGCAGACATACATCCTTTTTGTGACTAAAAAAAATTAAAAGAATATTTCATAATGTGAAAATTTTAAGAAATTCATGTTTCAGTAACCATAAAGTAAAGTTTTATTGGAACACAGCCATGCCCCGAGTGGAGCAGTTGTGGTGAAGACTATATGGCCTAAAGTATTTTCTATTTGTCTCTACACAGGAGAAGTGCAGATCCGTGCTCTAATCAACTGAGAGGCAACCGATTCTGAGATAAGACAGTATGGGAGAGTCTCCGACCTTCCGTGCGTTACACAGGACCCAGAGCAGATGCACGGACACTCGGAGTGTGATTTCTGCTCCAGTTCTGAAATGGGTGTGATTTCTGCTCCAGTTCTGAAATGCAGAACTTTTGAAGTCAACAGATACTGAAAGATCAGTACTTTCTTGCTGAGGTACCAGCTCCCCAGCAGCAGAAGAGACATGCATACCTACCTTTTAATAGGTTGAAATTAGAATTTTACTTCTGCTAATTCTGAATGCCAGGCATCAGTCACCAGGGTCCTTCACAGAGGAGGGGAGTGGAGCTGGGAGCTGGGTCCTTGGGATCAGTCCTCAGACTCAGGGCTATTTCTTTTCTTTTTTTTAAAATTTTATTTTAGAGAGAGGGAAAGGGAGGGAGAAAGAGAGGGAGAGAAACAGCAATGTATGGTTGCTCCTCACATGGCCCTCATGGGGACCTGGCCTGCAACCCAGGTATGTGCCCTGACTGGGAATTGAACCGGGACCCTTTGGTTCCCAGCCCGTGCTCAATCCACTGAGCCACACCAGCCAGGCCGTCAGGGCTATTTCTTGAATGAATGAGTTAAGTCTTCCCTCTGAGTTGCAGCTCTACCCTGCCTTGGGGCTTCAGCCGGTGTCTAACTGCAGGGTCATCCTGCATCGGACTCCTGGGAAAAGGACACTCTCCCCTTTAGGCCTGGAAAGTTTTGTCACATCATCAGCATTCAGGGGACCCAAAGTCTCCCCTTTTGCAACAGGCTATTTCCAGCACACCATTAATTTCTTGAAACAGAAAGGAAATGATCCTACCATGTAAGATTTTTCCCACTCATCTAAAGGATTAGAAGCCGATTTTTTAAAAGTCCCTGGGGCATTTTTATTTTTTTTTCCTTTGCAAGAATGTGCAAAACAATCAAAGTTTTGAAAGCTCTAAATATATTTCGCGCTCCCCTCCTTGCACACCATTGGCCTGAGGAGGAAGCCCTGTCTTGGCTGGGGGTGTGGACTTTTCTGTTGTAAGTGTGGATGTGGTGAGCACGGCGGCGCTGTGTTTATGTGTGTCTCGGGCTCTGTCTCAGATGCTTCCTCGTCTGGCTACAGCGACCCAGGACCCCGCCAAGGGCTGTGCAGGGCCTCGCCCCCTCCCCGGCTTCCTCCAGGGCCCTGGGACCACAAGGCCTTGGACACCACACGACCGGATCTGGCTGGACTTTGAACTACTTTCACTCACCTCTCTGAGGGCCCCCATGTGGCTTTGTCCTTCCCACATATGGACTTAGCAGGATGACATCAGAGCTCAGGGGATCTCAAGGGACTGTCTGAGAAGAATACAGCAGTCTTCAGATAGTTGCAGGGGCAGGAACAACGCTCATGTGTCGAAACCTCACGGGGAACGTGAGGCGTCTTCACTGTGAGGGCTCCGACCGCCTCCGCCTGGCACATGCCGCTGAGTTGAACTGGCACCCATGTGCCCGACAGGTCATTCCTCTTTGTTAGGGGCAGACTCTGGAGTGCACGTGGGATTCCTGCTTGATTTTCTGTCGAGATGTGCTATGGGTTTTTCCCACGGCATAATTTAAAAACTAAGATGCTCTTAGTTTTAATATAGTCCAATTGATCAAGTTTCGTTTTATGATTAGTGCGTTCTGTGTCCTGGTAAAGACGTTTTTGCCTAGCCCAAGTCCGTAAAGATCTCCTGTTTTCTTCTCTAAGCCTTATGGTTTCACCTTTCACATTTTAGGTTGTGGTCCATCTTCAATTAATTTTTGTGTATGCTGTGAAGTAGAGGTCGAGGTTCACCTGCTTCCCCCAAAGGACATCCACTTGCCTTGGCATCATTCGTTGAAAAGACCATCTTTACCCTCCTGAACCGTAACGATGGCTTTGCGGTAAATCCATTAGCCAGACACGTGGGAGCCTACTTGCGGGATTCTCCGTCTTGTCCCATCGATCTGTGTGTCTGTCCCTGACCAACTACCTCAGTATAATTTAGAATTAATTGTATTACAACTGAAGCACTGAACAGAGGGCAGATCCATTATTTCCATCTCCCTCCAACCCTCTCTTTATTTCAGGAAGAAGAACATATAAAGAGGAGCAAGAATTCTTTAACAAACGTGAACCCAAAAACACTTTCAATGAGATCCATCACCAGGGGTTCAAGGTTAGGACAAGTTATACCGTAGGTTTCTCTTCCTCTCTCCCAACCCTTGGAATACATACAATACTTTAGGTTAATGAGCTGAGTCAATATTTGGACCCTTCTAAAAATATAAATGATTTCGTCCATTCTGCCACCAGGCTATCCCAGGAATGCCACCGGATTTCCAAGCAACAACAGCCTGTATTCCTCACTGACTCCTGTTCAGTTGATGGATGGAGGGGCCAGGAGGGGCCATTTGCACCGGTTTGCTGTGCAATGTTTACAAAAACCCACGGCTATTTCAAAAGTCCTTGAATAATGCTGGATTTGGTAACAGTATCTAAACTGGAAAGTGCTAACACTTGATATGTGGCCTCTTGCAAAGGAAAGTCAGGTCAGCGACTAGACTAGTATTCAAGTGATCACCAAACTTCTCGAGTAGCTGGAGGCTGGGCGGGCTTCAACCTGACTTCCTGGGTTGGAAGAACCCACAGGTTTCAGATTCTTCCTGCTTATTCCTTCAGTGCTGGTACCCATAGGATCATGTACTCACCAAACTCTGCCTGGTGACTTGCCACTCCCTGGGCTGGAAATTGGAAATTCCCTCAGAAGATAAAGAGGGAATGGAGAAATGCTTGATAAAGGCAAAAAGCAGCAGCGTTACAGAAAGATGAGCGATGGTTCACAGAGAGAAAAAGTAAGGGGCTTGATGGCGACCCACAGAAACAGCAAGTGGACAAGTGAAAATATTTGGGGCTAACAGGAAGGCAGATCCAACCTCACCGCACTCCCCTTCCATATATTCCACTGATAAGCGATTTCCCTGCACACAATCACTGCAAATTGCATGTCTATCATGCAACTCAATTCCAGCTGAGGAATTGCATGGAATTCCTCAATTCCATGCAACTGAAATCTACCTCTGAAGAGTGCTCAGCAAAATGACTCTTTACCAAGTAACTTCTAAATCTCTCCACTGCAATTTCTTTCCAAGAATGCCAAAGCAGATCCAGAATTTATTTCTGTTTTTAAGAATAAAAGACCTTTTAGTCTATTCTGAGCTCATTTTCAGGCAGAAAGCTCAAAATCAGTCCTGGAGGCCAGGCAAAGGATACCAACACTGCCATCTAAATCATGCTTGGCGTTTGGATTCCACTTAAAGCAAGTCACAGAATATGTAAATGTACAGCCACAAATGACAAACGGCAGGATAGGTTCACTTATTTATTTATTCTTGCCATTGTTTTGGTAAGGACTTCAGGCTGCTCACACACACACCTGTCTGGCAAACATCCTGTGTATAGAATTAAATGACCGCCACTGCCTTTCTCCTCCCGTTCCCCACCCTGGGCAACTCCAGGCAGCAGCCAAGCTGCCCACAGTGCTGCCTGTGGCTGGTGGAGACCGTCTGCCCTGCACTTTCCCCACCTCAAACCCACCCAGGTCCTTCCATCTCAGATGACGGTACCCAGACCAGGCTACTCCACTTCCTTTTTTACCTTTCACTACTCTGTTCTCATTCAGTCTCTTTTAATTTTCTCAACTCTTTAAGTTCATTTCTTGATCTCTTATTTATAACTCTTGCTAGTAACCATACAGGGTGCCTTTTTGTTTGTTTATCATTATAATTTTTCCTTCGTATTGAATTTATTGACTTTGGTTAACAAAATTATACCGGTTTCAGGAACACAATCCCACAACATGTCATCTGTACACTGCATTGTGTGTTCACCCCCAAGTCAAGTGTCCTTCCATCAGGGATGGTGTCTTTTTAAAAATCATTCCTTAAAAGGAAAGAGGACGAAAAAAGAAGGGAGAGAGGAAGTAAAAGAGAAGGAAGAAAAAGAGAAAAGGGAAAAAGAAAGACAGTCAGATCCTAAATGAAGTTGTAGCAAGGAAGAAGAAAGTTGTAAATTTGGAAGAAAAATTAAAATTCAATTTAATGAACCAGTGTCACCTTCAAAGTACCTAGAAAGAGTTAGATGTCTCCCGCAGACACTCGCCCTGTTTCTGTCCTCCTCCTGAGCCCCTTTTCATGAAGTTCTAGATAAATGACCGACCGACTATCAGATCACTTGAGGAAAATTTGATGATAACCTTGAAATAACAAGGTTCTGTGAAATCACTAAAGCTATAGAAAAGGAAGAATTATGGATGGATGGATTTGCTTATTTATTTATTTTAAATTAAATTTATCGGGCTGACATTGGTTAATGTAGGTGAATGGATGTAAATCTGGAATATTTTGACTTGGTTCTGAAGAAGCTAAGAAGGGCAGTTCTCAAAAAACACATAAATGTCATGAGAAGAAGACCTCAAAATAGAATTAACTTTGAATCTGACCAGGAATTCATTCAAGCTGCTTTTTCATAAAGTTGTAGTACAGAAAACAGAGTTAAAACTTACCATCCTATAAAAAGCATGAGGATGACATAAAAGAAGTATGTGAACAATTTCCTTGTCTCCTTCAGAGCGTAAAACACTCCCCAGACATGACCTAAGATGTCCTTACCATGTTATCACTAAAAAGAAAGCACTCTTGGGGACAGAAAACTTGGCTCTGGAATCTTGTCTGCCGTTTATAGCCCAGAGACCTTGAACAAGCCACTTACCTATTTTTACAGAAGAGGAAACCAGAGCAGGTCTGAGAATCTCTTTGGGCATAGAAGTGAACGTCCCTCTCATGAATGTCTGAGAGCAGTCACAGGGTATCGCTGACCTCCAGGAAGCCCTCACTGAGTATTTATTAATATCTCTAAGGCAGCTAAGTATAAAGACTTATTTAAGTTATGGTAGATGGGCAATCTACACTCATCTTTTTATTTTTTTTTAAAGATTTTATTTATCCATCGTCAGAGAGAGGAGAAGGGAGGGAGCAAGAGAGGGACAGAAATATTGACGTGCAAGAGAAGCGTCAATCAGTTGCCTCTTGCATGCCCCCAACCAGGGACCTGGCCCGCAACCCAGGCATGTGCTCCGACTGGGAATCCAACCAGCGACCTTTGGCTTTGCGGGATGACACTTAACCCACTGGGCCACACCGGTCAGGGTAAACCGCACCCATCTTGACTCTTCATGATGCTGGGTCTTGGAAAGGCTCATGCAAAATTTGTGCATTCCTACCAAAAAAGGAGGGTTTAGGAAAGACCTGAGTACCACATATGGAGATAAAGAGTTCAGACAACTTGGCAAAAATCTGCAGATTGAATTCCGATAACACTTTGAAGGGAAAAGCACCAAACAAAAGTACAGCATGGGAAAAGAATAGTAGGAAAGCACTATGGCCAAGATGGGGAAGAGGATGAAACATGTGTAAACTTCCTGATATTAAATAAGGGGAAGCAGTAACTGTATGGCTAATTAAAGAGTGAAGCCATTTGCCAAGGCAAGTCATTTCGGGAACTTCCAGAGGTGGGGTGTCTTAGCAGCTGGACCTTGGTGCAGGAATCTCACTCACAGACTCAAGGATATCAGCTGAGGACAGCAAGAGTAGGAGATAAAAGTACTAATTTAAGCAGCATAGTTTAGGTTTAATTTCAGGGTATTAGTTTAAGGAGAAGTTATCCAGTCATGGTAGCTATGGTTAGTCATTTACACTTTAGTGGGAATGAAAAACCAACAGTTTATAGTGATGGGGCCCTGCCAAGCACTACCAGAGAAAAGTGTTGTAAGAATGGCTTCGTCTTTTCTAAACGAAATCCACTGGGGTGGGATGGGGGAGGTTCAACACATTTAGACTGAGAACAAAATGCTGGGAAGGTAATGGTCTGTGGTGAACTTGGAGCATAGACTTTGGAAGCAGGAGCTCTGCTCTACCACACTGAGTTCTGTGACACTGCATACGTCATTTAACGTCTTGGTTTATCCATCTGTGAAATAGGGTAATGACACTTAAGTCATTAGATGATCAGAAAGATTAAACAAGATACAGGAACTAGCACAGTGCCTGGCTTGAGGTAAATACTCAATAAGTACTAGCCATTGTTTTTATTTCAAAGTAAATTCCTCGTGATTGGAGCTGATACAGATCGCTTATTCAGGGAATGGAGGAAATACATCACTTGAACCTGAGGTGGCTGGGGAAAGGAGACAGCATCTGAGTGGGCCCTGACGTTCAGAAGTCGGCCTTCTGTCAAGGATGGTTTTCACCTTCAGAGAGCAGAGGTGTGGGGGCGGGAAAACACCATCCTGCCTGAGGAACAGCGAGCAAGCATACCAGTCCGGCTCTGGGAGAGCCCTGTGTAAAGGGGAGACGCTGAGACTCCCGGGTCTCCGGATGCTGGAGCAATGTGACTGAAGCAGCATTTCAGGAGACGATTTTAGAGGCCTTTGCAGCAGGATTGAGACAGGGTGGGGATTAGGGACCTCAATCAAGTTTGCGGCAATGGAACAGAGAGGGAGGAGGCAGACTTGAGAGACTGTTCAGGAAGAACTAACACTATCCAGTAACTGATTGGGGAATGAGTCAAAAACTGTGGGCCTGGGTGAGAGGAGGCTGCCACCAGACGGAAGCGGGGATGTCAGTGTGAGGAAGGCCCTGGATTGGGGCAGGGGAAAGGTGAATCTGGGTGATCTGCCACATTTGAGTTATCACCTGGGTATTGTGGACATGCTCAGCCCCATGCAGAAAGGGGAAAGGATACAGATGGGGGCGGGCCAGTGGTGCTAAGGTAAACACTGTCTAGTGTGTGCCTAGCCCTAGGTAGGTTAGGTGGGTTCCTTCATATGCAAGGAAGACAGCCCTGGCTCTCCTTCCCCCCGGCAGCTCTCTGGAGGGAAGCTCCCAGGTGACTCCTAGCCTGTCCTCACCCTGCCCCAGCTAAGGCAGAGAAGTAGACAGCTAAGGCATTGCTTAGCTGTCAGCCACTTATTTACAGGAGCAGCCCATCTTGAAGCAGACTTTCCATTATGACACCAACCTGGCGGTGGCATACACAGACCCTGTAAATTACATTTCCCGACTCCTAGGCGCCTCTGGGTTAATGAGACTCCCCTGTTGGCTTCAATCTCTGATACTGGAAATCTTCCTGGAGTGTATTAGACTATTTCTTCTGTAATAGATGTCACAGTAGTCAGATGTCTTTCTATGGTGATTGTGAATCTTGCAGTGTCTCTAAATGATCACCCTAAGTTTGAACTTATCGTGGGACATAAACAGAAAGTTGATTTTTAACAAGTTGTTGCCTGCAAACAAATCTGTTCCTTGACCACGTCTTTTTCTTCTTCCCCGCTAACTTGTATGGCTCTAGCACAAGAAAGAGTAGGGTTGTGACCAAGCATCTGACTCCAGAGTGTGAGTCCTCCTGCCCCACAGGTGGTTCTGGTTGTCTAGGGCCATCCTTGGAGGAAGCCCACATTAGGTAAGGTAAATCCATGAAGGATTTTAGGGCAAGTTCAGATGCATAAGGTGGAGAGATCTCTCTGGTAGCCACGTGGTGAGTGAGCTCCGTGGGGCTGTGCCAGCAACACTGCCAAGGGATGAGCTCATTCACTGAGCTCCATGGAAGCTGAAACACCACGGCTGCCATCATACTACCAGCTGACTGATGACCACACAAATGAAATCAGCAGGCTAGATTTTTATTTCATTTGAGCACAATGAAAAGACTGACTATATACAGTGTACCTTTATGAAGGGAAACACCCTAGGGGTGGGGGGGTAGCTTGTTCGTGTTACCATAGTTTTAGAAATATTTTCTACGTTTCATGGGCCTGTCCTGTCTGGTCTATGACGCACCTCAAATTCAATGAATTAAAACCTGGGGTCACTTTTTCCTCTTCCACAAGCACTGAATCAAGTGGGGAAATTTCCACAGGAAGGCACTTACTGCCGCCTAATTCTGGGATTCCTAGAAACTTGGACAGTGAGTTCCCCCAGCACACTTCCTCTCTGAGATCCTGTCCACCCTCTCCCCTACATGCACACCCACCGCTGGCACGCCAGGCATCAGGAAGTGTTTCCTGCACTGAGCTGTGAGGGGAAGTCTTCCAGAGCCTGCAGGCTCACCTAGCCTCGGAGCTTAGTCTCGGCCCGTGGGCTCTGTCCTGAATCACAAGGGCTGCAGTCTGTGGGGTCCCAAAGAAATAGATGTTCTTGAACCCTGCCCCTGGGGAGAAGGATATGAGGAGCTTCCCCATGGCCTTCAACTTCAGGGGCATTGGTCTTACTAAGCGTAGCGCCTATAACACTGTGGGGAGCTGAAGAAGGCTGGGGCCTCAGCTCCCAGGGGGCCTTGGGAAGATACTACCATGGAGCCACCTCTGCTGTTCCCTGTCCGGGGGACAGCCTGGGTCCCAGGGAGCCTCCCACCTGGGTCTTTAGTAGAAGACTAAAGTTCTTCAGCTCCCTGAGAACTAGAGAAACCCTCAGCTCCACTCTCTGAGTAAGAAAGTTTTCCAGTTTAGCAGTCCCAGCAAATCCGCAGGCCTGGACGACGGCTCTGGAGACAGCCTGCGGAAGCGGTCAGTTAGTGCAGCACACAGGGTCACCGTTTCAGACCAGGAGTTATCAACAGGAATAGGGTTGTTCAGTCTCAGGAAGGTTCTGCATGTTGGAAGGATCTCACAGAGGGGAGTCAGCAGGAATAACAGGCACCAGACACGCTGAGCCAACACGGCGAGCTCCAGACACCCGGAAACCGGCTCTAGGACGCTTCTTTGTTGCAGTGGTTGCCAGCCCCGGCTGCACGCTGGGCTCCTCCGGCAGTTTCACTAATACCCCAGCCTGGGCGGCACTCCCAGAGCCTCCCCTGGGGCTGGGCGTTGGAGGCTGGCACTGGGGTTTTCTAAAAACTCCCTAGAAGGAACCACTCAGTTCAAACATGACTTCAGAACAGGAGGTAGTCAGATGATGAGAAAGACAGGAAGGTGGGAAGTAAGAGAGGAGGACAGGAGGACAGATTTGAAGACCTAATGCTCCCAAGTCTTTTCAGAGAGAGGCCAAGGACACCTGGGGATGCAAGTACTCAAGGAGAAGAGAGAAAAGGCCCTGGAGCTGGACTGAAGGGGGAAGGGTGTAGAAACCCGATGACAGAACGACACTCTATTGTTATCACCATTGTTTTAAGCCCTATCAGGGAATGGTGGGCAGTGTCTGACTTCCCCCTCTTTTTTGTCAAAGCTCCGAGCTGCCTGCTCTCAGAGTTTAACAGTTCTCCTGTGTTGTTTTCCCTTTTCCTAAAATAAAGCATTTGGTTCACAGCCCCAGACCCGCCCCTGCCCTCTCTTGCCTTCCTAATCCCTACCCTCAATGGTAGTGTGCAGAGACAGGGTGCTGCATAGGAGTCTGTGGGGCTTAAATAAAATCCCACTAAACCAGGGCCCTTTCCCTTTGCTCATTTCGTGTCAGATTGCCTCTCTGTCAGGACACACTGGACTTGGCCTTGAGAGGCCAGGAGCAGGGTGAAACACAAGGGGTCTGTGTGCAAGGAAACGGCTGTGGAGGCTGGGAGCAACGCTGGGGCCTGCCTTGCGCCTGGCATTTTTACTTGGTGATGTTTTTTGCCTTCAGGCCCCAGCCTTCTTTTTACTCCTCTCTGAGTTACAGTGCCTCCTTGGCCGACAACCCCAGACATTAATCAGCCAGCATAACAGCTCCCCCTGTTCTTTCTCAGTGTTTTTCCCTCTCTCGCCTGTGCCCTCTGGTTATTTTCTGTACTCCTTTGTGAGGTCCGCAGACTGGGAAAGCTCTCCGCTGTTTACCCCAAGTCTCATCCTTTGTTTATCTCTGCTTTGTGGAGCGTTCTCAGATTTCCTCCCAGCTTCCTAGTAGGATTTATCATGTCTTTTCCCCGTTCTGTACTTTCTAGTGCTGTCCCCCAGGCTCACCCTGGAACAGAACACTCCTCCTACCCTGTGGGTACATGTGCCCTGGGTACTTCCTTTGCTTACAATTGTGTACTTGCGTTGCCAATCACTGTGAACACACTGTGCTCCAGCACAGCTACGAGACATTCTTTCCGAGGGGAAACTCACATCACAGAAGATGCCAGTTGTGGGTGCACTGGACTGTCTGGGCTGGAACAGCTAGATGGTTCAGTGTGGCTCAGAAGCGCCACACAATGCGGCCTGAGGACCAGGGGAATGGGTGGGTGTGTCTCTCTGATCACAGGGCCCATCTAGTGGGAACTGGGGGGCTTTGAATAGGACATTGTATTTTTTATTAGTGAGGCAAGTCCCACTTGTTCTTATCGGGCGGGGGACCTGATGGGTGTGAGCTCTGAGAAATGAGAAGCCGATGAGGGAAAGCTATGCCAATGTTCAGGGGGGTAGCTACCCTAGAAGAAGGGGTTCTGGGGGTGTGAGTTTGTTTGTTCCTGCTTTTACTGGGATTTATAGGACCAGACATCTTTACTTTGGCACTGTGATTAATTCTAGGCAGTGATTATTTTTCTGTAATTAGTGGTGCTTTTTTGGTTTGTTTTGATTTTGTTTTCCTTGAGTTGCTAATTTCTTTTACAATGCAAGAAGAAACAAGGAAAGGGGTTTCCATGGTTTCAAGTGGATTGGGTTTGAAGAGTGAGGATGCTGCTTCTTCACAAGAACTGGGAGCCACTATACGCAAAGTACCCTAAGGTGAGGTGAGCCTCAGGGAGAAAAGCCTGGGCCCCTTGTAGAAGCACCTTTCCCTCCGTAGGTCTTCCTCAGAGCAGCCACCAGCTCTGGCCCTAGGGATTTTATTCTTTTGTTTGATAATTTCCTCAGAGAGCAGCTGGAATTTCAGATTTGGCACCTCTTCAGAGCAGCCATACATAAAAGTAGGAAACTTGTTCTTTAGAGACTTGGGAAGAAAATGTCCTTGATCTTCCTGAAATTGACATGGAAGCTGCAGTTTAGGTCTCCTCGGTCCTTTTGGGTACATTTTTCCAGGAATCTCTTTAGCAAATGGGTGACTCCTTTAGGAAGCGGGGGGCTTCAAAGATGATGCTTTCAGCAAGGGGGAAGATGCTATTCTGCTTGTGAATGAGGGAGGAGAGCTGGGAAAGGAAAAGGTGCAGACTTATCTGTCCATGGGAAAGGCTATGGTCTCTGGGACTGTAAATCAGTTACATGGGCACTTGAAGAGAAGAAACTCAAAGGAGACTCAAATAGGGAAAATAAGAACAAGCCCCTTGGGGCAAGTATGACGCCGGCTAAACATGCAACCTTTCTGCAAATTCTACCCACATATCCATGGGAGATTGCCCTGTATGACGACTAAGGGTCGTGATTGCTGGGGCTGAGATAAATTCCATTCACAGACGGTTCTAAGCGATTTTTTGGAATGAGAAAGCAGTATTTTTACCTACACTATGGTAATTAGGAATAACAATTTCACAAATATTCTACAGTGCCAGCACTGGAGAGCTTTCCCAGGGTCATGCAATATGCTCAAAAGATGATAAAAAAATGGCCTGGCACACACTGATCACCAGGTACAACTGGGCTGGCCAGACATTTAATTCCTAATACTTAGGGGATATCAAAAGAAAAATGTCATCCATTTGTTATTAACTTCAACATTCATCCCTTAATAAGAGTGTTAACTTCCACTGTGGCCCAGCTGAATTTATTCTTTAAGGGAAAGTCCCTATTGGAAATGGTATAAAAGCTGAGAAAGACCCACAGTGATATTAAATAAACCAAATTTCAGCATTGCATGGCATGAAGCAGATAGAAACGTGGAGCAGATGAATTCATTCAGGTCTCCTGTGACCTGAGCGCTGTGCTGGGGGACGTGAGGGATGGAAGATAATGTGGTTGGACTCCTCCTTACCTGGGGAGGGTTTACAACCCAGGAAGCACAGACACATCTACAAGTACGTAAGCAATTATAATATGGATGAAGTATGACTGGTCCTATGACATAAATGTAAATATAAAAAATATTTTGACCGAGTAGGTCAGAACTGAATTCATGGAAGAGGAAAAAGGGATTTCAAAAGTTGAAGATGGTGGGCGAAGTAGGGAAGGAAATTCCAGGCAAGGGGCTCAGAGAGGTGAGATGTCACCTGGGGTATCCCTTGCAGGAGAAATAATAATACTTAATATTGGAATTGGGTTTCGCACTCCACAAAGAGTTTTTACATCTACTACTTCCTTTGAATTTCCCAACAATGTTGTGAGCTAAGCTAGTCATTTTACAGACACAGAAACTGAGGTTCAGTAAGGTTTTGTCTTGTGCAGAGTCACCTAGACTGGTAGTGATGCACCAGGACAGGAATCTAGGTTTTGAGTCCAACTCAGAGCCTTTGCTAGGCTACTGCGGAGCCTCTCTCCACAAGGCTGCGGCATTCTGCCTTGCTTTGCTTTGTTGGGGGGTGAGGTATTTCAAGAGACAGAAAAGAAATCTTGGGAACTAGAGGCCAGACTAGTTCGTTTTCAATGTCAAGCCAATGAGTTTAGTTATGTCTACAAATTATCATAAGGAAAGGAAAAATAAGAGAATAAAAACATGAACATATCTTGGACAGCAGCATGCCACACAATCGCTAGAAACATAAAATAGAGGTCTTGGCTCACCGTTCACACCCTGGCCCGAAAAGTTCCAGAGGTGTTATCTTCCTGGTTCTGGGTAATTTGGATTTGCGACTCCACATAGGTGAGGATTGTCCTCCTTCTATATAATGCTGGGTGGGTGTTAACCCTACTAGGACCATATGGCTGGGGTCCTAACCTATCTTAGAATAAAACACTCTGGGAACTCCAGCACTTTTTTGTTGTTGTTGGATTTTAATGGTTTCAATGAATGTTTAATGGCAAAAATCAATATTTGAAAATAACGCTTCATATTTTTTCTTGCAAATGACTAAGATGATGCCATATTCTTAGAAAAGTACCTCATAGAGGCAGGAATCCGAAGAGGACTTTCAAAGTCATTGTTAGCCCTGAGTGAACATTCCTGGGGACAGCCAAGCAATCTTTATATTAGTGAAAATGCTTCCTCTCTAAGATACGCTGTAGATTTACATCTTCATCTGGAGAAAAAATTTGAACCCACCAGAAAGGAAATGAGGACCCTAAATGGGTACATTTACAAAACTATGAAATTCAGAATAAGTAAGATCTAGCCCTGAGTATCTTCCCAGCCTCATTTTTTGCCACATCTCTCCTGAACCCTGGGCTCCAGCCCTAATGACCTTCCTGTGTTCTTCTTTCTAGACTCTCGTCTTTCTTTTCCCATTTCTCCCCACCTCTGCCTGGCTATCTCCTAGATATCCTTCAGGTCTGGGTTTACTCATCTTCTTGTTTGACAAGCCTCCTTTGACAACCTTCCTTCTTCATTGCTCTCTTTTCTTCATCCCTCGTGGTCTCCCCCATTTAGAATGGGGGCTTCCTTCCGGCTTCTATGGCTTTGTGTATTTATCCTTATTGGAGCATTTTCACAATGCAGCATAACTGTGTCTGCACGCCCCACTGGATCATGGGCTCCATGCTGGTGGGGACCCATCAACCCATTCTTGCTACTTCTTCCCTGTGTGCCGATGGCTAGCACTGAATGGACGGTCAACAAATTGCTGGGCGGTTGAGAAAGCCAATGCCACTACCACAGTATACACCAGGTTAAGTATTTTCACACGAAGGTTTAAAAACTAAGAGCTTAGGAACTGTTCCAAGAAACTGTCTTTCTTTGCTGTTGATTATTAAAGAGACTTTGGGGTCTAGCTAGCTATAACCACAGTTAATCCTTGGACAATGCAGGGGTCAGGGGATCTGACCTCTGCACAGTCGAAAATCCACATATATCTCCAGTCCCCCCTCCACATGTGCAAGGCTGGCCCGTGAACAACAGGGGTTTGAACTGCGTGGGTCCATTGAACTGTACATGTCAACAGAAAAAATCCACGCACAGTGGGTCTGCACAGTTCAAAACCCTGTTGTTCACGGGTCAGCTGTGCTTTTATTCCGGAGTTTGTACAAGAGCATGTTTTAGCATTCAGGAAAGGTTGAATTACAGGGATTTTAATTCACTGTGGCCTAGTTAAAAATTGGTCCTCAGCTCTTCCTAGGTACCAACAGGTCAATGTTTAGGTATGCCCTTCTCATGTCCCTGACTCAGTTGCTCAACCAGAGCAGTAAAACAGCCAACGGTGCTGATTCTGTATTTTTACACTTATACTAACATACATCATATGTTAAAAACCTATAAAGAGATTGTCATCCCATTAAACAATATAGGTAAGACCCAGGAGACAAAAAGTAAAGACAGACTCTATAGCAAAATGCCCCTCGCTCATACATTTATAAGAGTTAAAAATCAGGGATTTGGTCAGACTTCTGGTGGGAGAAATGACAATGAAGTTTTGGGGTAACTACATCAGTGCAAACGTGCAACTCTGTGTTGCCAAACAATCAAATTATATTGGAAAAGATGGACCAACTTATACTTTCAATTATATTGAAAAGAAAACTAACTAAGCATAAGCCCTAGTTATCCAAAGATGTTAAAAACATTTATATGAGGTTTTAAGTGAAAAAAGTCAACTTACAATCTGTTTCCAGACAAGAAAGAAGAATTGCTGATTCCCTACATGGAGGACAAAGCCCCACTTCGGGACAGGCCCTCTCCAGTGGGATGGGCGGCAGGAGCCAGTACTGAGGCCCTCCTCCTGTGTAGACAAACCCCTCCTGTTAATGCTTTCATATTCCTACATTATCACACAACCAATGAACTCTTTTAGAAGAACCCTAAGGACCATCTTTCCAAATTCTCATTTTATAGATGAGACCTCTGTGGGTTAACCATTCGCCTAAGCTCATTTCTGGATGATGACAGAATAATGACTAGAACTATACAAATTCATGTCCTTGTGCTTTATAAATAACACAGAAAAAAGTCGTTATCTGTTCTCAATCAGTGGGTCACCATTTAAACAGTGTGAAACTGAGAGATTAGAAAGGCACTGAGCAAAGCCACTAAGTGCCCACAGCTACATTTCGCAGGCAGAGAGGCAGCATGTAGCTTAGCTGTGGGAGTATTTCCAACTGGCGTGAATGGAACATGGACAAATAAGATAAGGCTGGCTCCAGGAACGTAATTTCCCTAGTTCCCCTGAGCCTTGGATTTGGAAAACTGTAGCCTGCCTTGGAATTCGGGACCATCCCACGTGGTACTGGGCAGAACTCCCCATGGGACCTCAGCCCACGCATGGAGACTTGTCAAGGCCCCAGGTGCTGGCTCGCCCACAGGCTGTGGCAGAGAGAAAAACACAGAAAAAATCCTCCCAAAACACACACATAAGCAAAAACTATCTTCCTGTGTTCTCTGCCAAGAGAGCTGGAGCCCAAGAGATGATTTTGAGATGCTGATTCATCCATCAAGACAAATAAACTCAGTCTATGGAGGTTAGGAGGCCAATCTAGGAAGTAAACACAAGTTCGGCTTTGGGAAAAACACAGAAGCCATCCCTGGAATCTAACTCCACAGTGAGAAAAGGGCTCACTCTTAAGGCGTGGAGTCTGAATATGCCAACAGATGAACTGGTTCAAAGAAGCAACTCCAGAGGCAAACAGCGCCAAGATGTTAGCCTTCCGCCCACTCCACAGAAATGTGGAATCTGGGTTCGGAGCCAGCTACTCGCTGAGCTGAAAGAGCCTCTCCAGTGGAGAACAGGGCCTGATGGCACTGGGACAACAGCAAATGATTGTCTGACGGGTGAACAGTACATCCTCCTCCCAGGAGTGCCAAGCTCCTGGGCTGGTCTGGAGCATCCACTTTTCCCCCTGGTCAACACTGCCTTTACCTGTATCACTTCTCTGGTTTGGCTGGCTAGCTGTTCCCCTGGTTCACCCGCCCACCTACCACAGGTGTGAGCTCGAGACCACATTCTTGTTGTCTCTCTTTGTCTCCCAGCATCACTAGAGTATCTGGTCCAGGTCCTGCTCATCTCTTCTGCTGCATGGGTCTCCCATCCCCTTAACAAACCCTCTCTTTTTAGGTAGAGCCTAATTCTGCTCCCATTGAGTGTGGGCTGGACTTAGTAACTCACTTCTAATGAACAGAATACGGTAAAGGGACAGGTCATTAAAGGTAATGCAGCTTCCTTTTAAGATTTTATTTATTGATATTGAACAGAGATGAAGGGAGGAAGGAGGAAGGAGGAGGATAGGGAAGGAGGCAGGGAGGGAAGGAGGGATAGAAGAAGAGAGAGATAAACATTGATTTGTTGTTCTACTTATTATACATTCATTGGTTGATTCTTGTATGTGCCCTGACCAGGGATCAAACCTGCAGCCTTGGCATATGGGGCAATGCTCTAACCAACTGAGCTGCCAGCATGGGCTGCAGCTTCCTTCTTGCTTTTTCTTGCTTCACTTGCTCTGGGAGAAGGCGGTACCATGTTGTTAGGATGCTCCAGCAGTGCAATGGAGAGGTCCGTGTGAGGAGGCACTAAATCATCATGACTACAGCCACGTGGGTGAAAAGAGACCCTACATCCCAGTCAAGCTTGTGGATGACTGCAGTCCCCTCTGACGTCTTAGCTGCAGCCTTATGAGAGACCTCAAGCCAGAGCTGCCTACATACGCCAGTCCTAAATGTCTGACCCACAAAAGCTGTGTGAGGTAATAAATGTTCACTGTTGTTTTAGGCTTCTAAGTTTTAGACTAATTTACTGTGTAGCAATAAATAACTAAAACAACATCTTTGAACTTTCTCCAGCACTAACTGTGTTTTCCCTTAATTAAGCTATCTCTTTTTGGAGAACGAGAGTTTTTTCCCTTGTTTGTTTTTTGTCATATTGTTCTCTTCCCAAGGGTTAGGGTAAAAAACCCCCACATTTATAGAGTTCTCACAGATGGACATTTATTGATCTGAGGCCATTGTGGCTCAACCCCAAGGAGATGACTGCATGATGATAATACGCATTTTCAAGGACTATTTTTTTCATGTGAGTGTATCTCAATAAAATTTTATTTACAAAAATAGGCACAGATAATAGTTTGCCAGCTCCTGCTCTAGTTTACCCCATCTTCCAAGATTTTCCTTTATTTTTTAAATTATATTTTATTGATAATGCCATTAGAGTTGTCAAGGACTACTCTTAACATGTTCTTTGTACCTGCTAACCTAGAATCTTCTTTTTTTTTTAATTTTAACTACATTTTATTGATTATGCTGTTACAGTTGTCCCACTTTCCCCCCTTCTTGCTCCCCACCCCCTTACCTCCCTTTCCCCACCCTTTAGTTTTGTCCATAGGTCATACACATAAGTCCTTCTGCTTCTGCCCTTCCTATACTATCCTTAACCTCCCCATCTGTTGTCTACCTCCCATTTATGCTACCTGTTCTGTGCCCCATTCCCACCCTCTCCCCCTACCACTCCCCTGTTGATGTTCCTCCATACCTTATATAACTCCCTTTAACATTTCATACAATAAAGGCTGGGTGGTGATGAACTTCTTGAACTTGACCTTATCTGAGAAGCACTGTATCTGCCCTTCCATTCTAAATGA
>PVJI01005165.1:0-51939 GCA_004026765.1 Micronycteris hirsuta | reverse complement strand
ATCTCTTTTGAGAAATCAGCTGACAGTCTTATGGGAATTCCTTTGTAGGTAACTGTCTCCTTTTCTCTGGCTGCTTCTAGGATCCTTTCCTTATTTTTGATCTTGTGTAATGTAATTATGATGTGTCTTGGTGTGTTCCTCTTTGGGTCCAACCTCTTTGGGACTCTCTGAGCTTCCTGGACTTCCCGAAAGTCTATTTCCTTCACCAGTTTCGGGAAATTCTCCATCATTATGTGTTCAAATAAGTTTTCAATTCCTTGGATTTCTTCTTCTCCTTCTGGCAGCCCTATGATCCTTATGTTGGGCCGTTTACAGATGTCCTGGAGGTTTCTGAGTCCCTCGTCCGTTTTTTGAATTCTTGTTTCTTCATTCTTTTCTGGTTGGATGTTTTTTTCTTTCTGCTGGTCCACTCTGTTGATTTGAGTTCCAGTTTCCTTCTTATCCCTATTGGTTCCCTGCAGATCTCTCCTCATTTGTTCAAGCAATTTCGATAATTTTTCATCAAATTCTGTGAGCATCCTGATTACTAGGGTTTTAAACTGTGCATCTGATAGGTTGGCTATCTCTTGGTTGGTTAGTTCTGGAGCTTTGATCTGTTCCTTTCTTTGGGCCATTTTTTTCCCCTCGGTGAGCCTGTTATTGTAAGGAGGGCGGAGCCTTGGGGTTCATCTGGGCAGGGAAACTCCCAGTAGTTGTGCTGTGACGTAGCCTGTGGGGGCGGGACCTGAGAGCACAATGGCGCCTGCTCCGCTCTCTGCACCCACACCGCCTCCTGCAAGCAATTCGAACCCCTCTGCGCTGGCTCCGGGGGTTGCTCCGGGGTCGGTGGATGGGCTGCACAGCTCCAATCTCCCGCGGGGCTCCCCAATGAACTCTCCTGTGAGGCTGGTAGTTCCTCCCGCCGCTGACTCCACCCCCACAGGTGCTCTCAATCTGCGCCGATGGGTTGTACCCTGCTTTCTCTCCCGGTCCGTCTGCCCGCGAATGCGGACCTGCCCGGTCCACCAGTCTCGGCCCCGCTGGGTCCAGATGAGCTGGGCGCTGGCCGAGCTTAGGTCAGGCACTCCCGTCTCGGTGTGCTGCAGCCCCGCGGGAATCGCCCCTCCAACCGCGGTCCTACCGTCTGCTCACCCGCTCACCGCGGGGTCGCCTAGCACTCTCCCTCCGCCCTGGTCCTCCCGGCTCACCAGACTGGATGAATGTATCTTCTTTAATTCCTTGGTTGTTGGGCTTCCGCTCAATTAGATTTTCTGTCAGATCTGGCTGTTTTTGGTTGGGTAAATTTCTTGTTTTTTCCTTGTTTGGTTGTGCGAGGAGGCACGGTGCATTCACCTATGCCGCCATCTTGCCGTAAGTCCCCTAGAATCTTCTATGTCACTTCACCATCACATAAAAAAGGACTGAACCTTATATTTCTCAGAATCCCCAAGACATAAGCCTCAACTATGTGCATTTATAACCTTAAATAGCCGCAAAAGGTACAACAGACCTTCCTTTAAAAAAGAGTCCTATATTTAAGAATAGTGAGTGAGACTAGCCTGCTGTATACCGTGTGGATAAAACTTGAGGACACAATACTAAGTGAAACAAGCTGGTCAAAGAAAGACAAACACTGCATGATTCCACAGGGTACCTAGAGTAGTCACACTTATAAAGCAGAAACTTGAATGGTGGTTGCCAGGGATTAGGGGGAGAGAAAATGGGGGGCCGCTGTTCAATGAGTATAGAGTTTCAATGCAAGATGAAAAAGTTCTAGAGATCTGCTGTAAAACAACGTGCACATAGGTAGCAATACTATATTGTACACTTAAAATTCAAGAGGAAATATTTCATGTTATGGTTTTTAACCACAATAAAAAGAAATAATGAGACTAAAATGACCTTTCAAGAATTCCAGATCCACAGCAGTAATTCCTTTTTTTGCAATACTCCAGAACTGAGTATCATACTGTTTTAAAAATACCTCAAAAGTAAAAAATAAAAACTGAAATGTTCTTGTTTTTACAATAAAACAAAAATGTTGCTTCCTTCTTCCGAGAGGACCGGCAGCGTGGGAAACCAGGGAACCAAACAGAAGGGTAGGACGTTGTAATTCTAAGAAGTCTGGGAATCATAGATCTAGATTTGAGGTTTCAAAAGAAGTCAGCCTAAGAAAAAATACTGGGGCATTTGAAAAGATAAATTCCAATTGAAGGACTGACATCACCAGTTTACTTTCTAATTGTCCCTACAGCGAAGATTATGTAAACACAATACCCAAGGAAAAGGGCAGAGGGCAAAAGAGAAACCAGTGAAGACTCAGATAAGCAATGAGCTCATGCACAGATAAGAGGGGCCGTGCGTTACATCCTTATTCACAGAGAAAAAGAAAGAAGACGGAAATGCTCTCTACTCATTAATACACGACTGGGTTAACATGAAGAACCTATGGATGGCAAGTTTCTGTTCTATCATTTTCCATGAAAAGAAGGAATGAAATTATCACAAGAGGGGAAAGGGCACATGAGGGGTGGAATTTTCATGGTGCGTCTACCTAATTATCATTGCCACATAGTGAACCAGGGATGGACTTAGTGGGAGGCATGGAGGGAGTTGAAAAGAAACTGTGGATTTTATCAGGACAAGGAGAAGGGGGTAAGTTCTGACTGAATTTAGAACATCCGCTAATGCTCCCAAAGCTGACTGACAGTTGAAGGATGCTTTCTCTTTACTGATTCCTCAGCCTGCTTTTATTTTATTTATTCATTTTTTTACATTAAAAGCTAATTCTGTGGAGCTTTTCAATTACCCCTCTCAGGTGCAGGCCCCTTCTGAAGAACATGAGAGAGAAGCCAAGGCTCTTAGAAAGCCTTTCCGGCCAAGACAAGAGCAATGTTCTCAGCCCCTTCCTTGCCCAGACATTGAGGGGGTGGGGTCAAAGTCGGGAGACTGAATCTGGGCTTGCTCCCACCCAACTTACAGCTCTTACGCCTTCCTCTAAGTGTGCTTCTGAGAGTCAAATGAAGGAGAACAATACCCTCTCTTGTACTGTTTCAAGAAATATTATCAAGACACACCGACTTGCCCAGTAAGAAAACAAGTTGGTGTGGAAGCGGGGATGCCCACCAGAGCCTCTTGAGCCATCTGTGGGGCTGGAGGGAGCGGAAGAGAAGGATAAAGATAGCAGCTAAGCAGGGAGCAGTTGGGCAGGAACCATGCACGTTCTATCATTGAGGTTCCTCTCTCTCTAGACTGTTAATGGTCCCTCACAGCACAACACAACCGCAGTTCCTCAGCAGCAGAAATCCTCTTTAGATTTCCTACAGGGGTCTAGGTGTGAGTCTTTCTCTCTTTCTTCTAGAAGTCCTCCAAGAGCGAGATGTTTTTCCCTTAAAATGTTGATCAGACTTGCCATATAATGTTGTCTTATTAAGAAGTTAATTTTATACAGAGGAAGCTGGTATAAATAAAAATGAAAAGCAAAGAGATACCCCTTTCATGTTTGATGGGGCTTTTCTAGCTTTGGCTCCTCCACGGTGCCCTGCTCCCCTGAAGTCTGACTGACTTATTACAGTAGCACAGGCCCTGCTTGTCTATGCACTTCCATTATGGAGAACAAATACAATGAAAGCACATTGCCCACTAAAAAAATCACATTTTACAAATCCCTTTAGGGACAGGAAAAAAGTGCAAACCATTTAAAAAGATTAATTTGTGGGAGGAAGGAGTCAGTCCCAAATCACTCCTCCGCATTATGCTGAACAATGAGGTGGATGCCCCAGGCCACATTTATAATGATGGAAGGTTCTCAGGCTCTCACTGCAGGCTTCGACCTGAGACAAAAATTGTTCTCAAATCAAAGCATGCAAAATGTAAAACCAAAGGCTTAAATACAAATATCTTTGTTGTTTTTTTTTCAATGTCTAAGATAACTCAAGCCAGCTCACAAACTGCGGAGAGGGGTGCTAGGCAATGAACACAGGGAAACCTCAGTGCACTTTCTATTTGATCCTGAAAAACAAATTCGATCAATCTTGTCGATCAATGTTGAATGGCACAATGCACACATTTCAATGTACTAAATAACTTATTGAAATAAAGCGGCTAATTAAAAAGGCCAGTTAATCTGTATATGGATTCTCCCCACACGTGTTCATTGAATACTCTGTCCTTTTGCTCTGAACATACCTGGCCCACCAGGTTGACCAAGTCACTCCAGCCCACATGCATATGGTGGTGGTGAAGCCTGGCTGGTAGAATTATGCAAATGGGTACAAAGTGCAGTGTAAGTACATTTTGGCCAAAAGTGACGCCCATCAAGGCACAACTCTGGGTCCCACGGAAGGCACTGTCTTTGATGTATCTGGGCTATGAAACATCAGCTAGGGCTTTACACAGGCTGCTCCCCCTGCTACTGCCTTTGGAAAGCCCCTTCTAGTCAGGCACTGATTCCGTGTCGTCACTGAGAATGTGACTCTACACTTCAGGGGAGTTCTGCACGAATAAGGAGGGGGCGTCAGTCCCTAGGAGGCCCGTTTGGGACTCTCACAGCTAGCATGCCCTTTTCCTTTTTCCATCTGTGCCGACAAAAAACAAAACAAAACAAAACAAAAAACTTGCATTCATTCTGGCATTGAACCCTGTTCTTGATCACTCAGGCTCTGACTCAGCAATCCCAGATTTCTAACACAGGCGAGTTCCAACACGCACAAGGTAAGACGACCTCTCTTTGTTTTTCCCCGGATGGTCACTGAGTAGACAGGGTCCTCTAACAGCCTGCGCTGGGCCCTCAGGCACCAACCCACAGTCCCAGTACTCAGCTGAGTCACATCTAAGGGAGCCACACTGGCACTTGGCGTGGAGGATATCAGGGTACTCAGGAAGGCAGGTCCACACTGGCTTTCAAAATTTTGGGTCTGCTTAGGAGGGCTTGAATAGCTTTTGCCTGAATATTGGGAATCCTGGCTGGAGGGAGGGGGTTATAAAGAATGTCCTGGAAATGCCCAAGATTATTAGGGTCTCTGATTCATGAGGGTCAGACTTGGATGGGCCTTTGGGTAGCCTCATAAACTTCCATGACTACTCAGTAATTGGCCGGGCTATAAATCAGCCCAGTCCAACACCACCGTCAGCACCATCACCTCCAACTTCCCCCACCACCACTGACCATTTGTGGAGCACTCTCTGAAGTGTGTATGTTACTCAACCATCAGCAGAGTCCCCGTGACCCCTGTCGCACAGAGGTGAGGACCAGGGGTGAGGGAGAAGGACTGAGTCACCTGCCTGAGGCCAGGAGCTCATGCAGCTGCTCTCCTGGTATGAGTCCCAACACTGGAGGCCCATTTCCTCTTTGGAAAATGCCTCTAACCCAGAACAAAACCATTCTATTGTTTCTGCCCCTTCCTTCTATCCTTCCTTCCTGTCTCCTATTGCCTCTGAAGGTGTGAAAACGTAAAAGTGAGCCCTGACTGGCATCTGGGTTCCGCTTCTCATTCAGGCAAGTCTGAAAGTGCGGCAGGCTTCACCTGCCTATCTCATCACGTGAGACATTGGCGTTTACTCTCCAGCCTTACTTAGGTCAGGGGCTTAACTCACTCTTGCAGAGCTGTCTGTTCCTCCTCCTTTATCTCCTGAAGCTGGGGGAATGTTCTGTCCTATTTATATTCTAACAACAAGCCCTCTTTTTTTTTTTAAACACATTTACTGATGGCTTGTTTCTTTTAAGTCCTTCAATTTAAAAAGATACAGATCTTAAACAAAAAAAGAAAGTCACCAGCACCCAAGTACTGTAATGCTTTAAGGACTTAAATGTTCCTTCATTTGCTCTAGTCTGTGTTAAAACAATACAGCATTATCTACTTTGAATGCACTGGAAGCCCTCCGGGCAGCGTACTTTGTGTAAGATATTAAACCTGGTTGGAATTCAACAAGAAACTGTCATGTGGGGAAGTTCGTGCCGATTGGACCCTTGACTGATCACATTTCAAAGCCTAGTGCTTTGCTAAAGGGCATCTTTCTTTAAAAAATAAGCAATCCTATTACTCAGAGCCTTCTCTGCACACCATAGCTTTGAAGGAATTTGATAGTTTGCAAATTCAAAGTTGAAAATTAAAAACCCACGAATAAGACTTGAATCCATTTATTCATGGTAAAATGAACATAGCTTTGAAAAGTCTATCCTCATTAGCATCATTTCAACGTAATCTGTAGTCTGGTGTGAGGCTGTTTGACGAGCCTCTTGCCCACGAAAGGAGACCTGTTTTCTGAAATGAGCTCTGTCTTCCTTCTTCAAGAATGTTTCAATGTTTTCTTAATCGGTGCTATTTTTATTCAGCCAGATTTAGAGTATCTCTTCCCCTCTCTGCAAAATGCATTATAAAAAGTCCTGGCCCTCGAAGGAGTGATCAGAGCTTCCCAATTCACAGAGGAATGTCCATTCCTCCAAGCTGGGGGAGGTTTCCTAACTAATGAACTAGGACACTGTCAGATGTCTGGTCGCCAAGTAATATATTAAAGTGCTTTTCTAATGAGATTTCTGCAAGGTAACTACAAAACCATAAAAAACATAGTAAGCTTCAGTGAAGCAAAAACATTAAAAAAATAACTAAATGCCTTTAAGGGAAAGAAGAGTTCAACACAGCAGTTAAAAAACTAAAGAGAATCTGACAAGTGGAAAAATAAAGTCCAATAATTTCACATCTGAGAAAAATGGTGGACACAACGCAGAGCAGTATAGTAGTTAGATCACAAAGGAGCCACTTGCATATCTCATATCTGACTTTAAATATCTCCCTTTCTATGCATCCTTGTCTATTTGTGATGCGGATCTGTGATAAACATAGCTACAAATGTCCCCTATTATGCAAAGAAGGAACGTCTCTTCATTTTTAGAACCTGTTCCTCAGAATTTAGAAAGAGTCTATAAAAATCTTGACTACCAAGGCTCTCTTTGTTAGGATGCATATAACCAGAAATTCTCACTCGAAACACAAACAGCAGCAATGACATAAAGCCTCTGCCACGGACCACTCTGCAACAGTGTTTGGAGGCTCTTCCCGTGGCTCCGCTGTCACCAAGTCTTCATTACTTAAAGGTGGAGCCCACCATCGCATCAGTGAGGCAGAGAGCCAGAGGCCAGCCCTCCCGTCTGTACCCATGCACGCCTGTGCCTCCACTGTGTTCTGTACCCACCCACCCAGCCCTGGGCCCTGGGCTCCGTTCATGGGGTAAGAGCAGAACTGATCCATTAAAGCATGTTGTGGGGGTCTGAAAACCAACACAGAGAGTATGTGAGTGTTTAACTAAAGGAGAGAAGCCTGAGGGGAAGGAAGTACCTGTTAAATATCTTCTAACATCAGAAGGGAAGCCATGTCAGGGAATGAGAAGACTAGATTTTAGTTACTCCAGAAGAAAGCACCAAGATCAAAGATGCATTACATGTTTAAGGTCAAGGTAACAAAGTGTGGGCAGACAAAACTGTCCAACAATGAACCAGATTTCTTTAAAGGCAGTTGTGTGTATGTGAGCAATGGCTTAGGGTTGTCAAGGATGAAGTCTTCATTTTCTTTAATCAAATGCACTTGATTGATTCCAAAGACATTTTTTATTACTTAATATTACCATGTCTTTTACATAGCTGACCTCAATAGCATTGGGGAATGCTTCATTTAAGATTAATAGAATTAACTTTCAAAATATGGTATCCTGGATTTGTATGCAAGAAACAAAGCATAGATATGAAATAATTGCTTCTATGGGACCACAGGACACAATAAATCAGTCCTCCCTTCGCAGAGGTTCTTCAAGGTAGGCAAATTTTAAAAAGTCAAATGATTGACAGTCCAATGCAAATGTTGGGACGTAGGGGCCTTCAGGTGAATTCTGCACCAAAGTTTTAGTCTTTAGGAATGGAATAGAAAATGGATTGCAAAGGGAAAGGAATTGCTGTGTTCACATAATCTCTGGATTCAGACAGATCTAAATTCTAATCTAAGTGACTTTGGGTAAATTAATGAACATTTTGAGCCTCAGTCTTCTCATCTATAAAATGGGGTAATAATAGTACCAGGCCTTGTGAGATTGTGTGATATATGCACAGGACTTCCCAGGCTGTCTGACACACAGTGAGCACTCAGTAAATGGTCACTGTAACTTATGATTTAAAGATAATTATTTAAAAATTTGATAGAATTTATTTTCCTGGTTAAGGAAGAGGCTGAACTAAATGACTTGCAGAGTTCCTTCCAACCACCATACTCTAAGATCCTACTCCACATTACTTTTTCTGCCTCAACTCACTCCTTCCCCCCACCTCCCCACTAGAGGCCATTAACAAAAACAACAGCTATTCATTGATTGCTCACTGAGGGCATCCAGATGTGTAACTAACCCTCTCTATAACCTTGTGCGGTTGGAGTTCCTCCCATTTTACAGAGGTGAAACTGAGGCACAGAAAGGTTGAGTGACTGGCCTTAAACTCACAAGGCTCAAAAATGGTAGAGCTGGGATTCAAAACTAGGCAAGTTGGTTCTAGAACCCAGGCTCCTAACCACTATGCCTTGTTACCTAATCGGTAGCCAAAACTTCTGCCTTGACAAATCAATGAACCAACATCCAAGTAAACTACTTGTTGCAGATGATGGACAAGTGGTGATAGATCCAGTGTTTGCTTTCAAGCTTCTCAGTCTTCAACATAGTTCTTCTACCTCAAAATTCCAGAGTTTTATTCCTATTTATCAATTTCTTTCTCTCCTCCCTCCAAACACCCTTAGTCTTGATGGGCCAGTGATACAAATATGCATTTCCTATTCACCTGCGGGGTGAGTTAAAAGATATTGGCAGACTGGGGGCATGGAGGGCGGCTAATTCAGAGCGTACTGAGCGCTGAGCAGCCAAGCGTTTCAGAAATGCCCTTGTCAGATGGCTAGGTTTCTCTAACAATGTTGAAAGTCACCAACGGAGCTGTTAGGGCTCTAGAAGACCAGCTTTACCACCCCTCTGTTCCCCCAGCCCCCCTTTCAGCCTGAGAGTGCCACCGGGGCGGAGCTGGCTCCTGCCCACAGGGTCCCCGACCCTCCTGGCTCAACTCAATGCCTCCTTGCGCAGTTGCTCATTTCTTCCTGTCCCAAATCTTGTCATCCAGCCCCAGTGATTAATGCCTTCTATTTAAGATGAGAAAAATGACCTTGCCATCCACACAAGTGGGAACCATTCATCCCATCTACAATAAAAACACAAAGGTACTCAGTTCAACTCAGAGTACTCCTCTTGGCTGTCTTCTTGCTGAATTATTTCCTCACGTGAGGTTTTACATGGTCTTGTAACGTACTTTTCTTCTTAAAACAAAAACAAATTGCATTTTATGTTGCTAAAATTCACATCCCACTGTACTTCATTAGTAAAAGCCCTCCCCCCCTCCACCATGCAACACTACTCGATGAGATGCAAATAGAAACCATTTCAGTTTTCCAGTTGAATGGCCATGAAAAAAAAAAGCAGCAGCTGGCTTATCTCTGTGTTACACATTAACACAGTCCTCCTTTGCAGAGGTTCTCCAAGGTAAGCACACTTTAACAAGTCAAATAATTGACAGAATAATTATTCTGGCACTCAAGGTCAACGCAAATGCTGGGATGTAGCTTTCAATTGAATTTGGTACCAAAGCTGCAGTCCTCAGGAATGTAATAGAAAATGTAATGCAAAGGGAAAGGACTTTCCCAATTTCTCCACTAAGATGTGATTGAAAAAAATAGAGTTCAAAGGAAAGAAACCTAGCAAGTCAAGTTCTATATGAAATCTTCCCGTTCCACAATCTCTCCCCGCACTGACATCTAACGGTGGTTTGCCCTACCACTCTTACGCTATTGGTCTCATTAATAATAATTGTTAATAATAAAAATTACTACTGCCCTTGCCATCACCACTAATACTTCTGCTACTACCAATTACTGAGCTTATTATATGCTAGGTGCAATGCAGGCTCTTCCTTATGTTATCAGATAATTGTCACAAGAATCCAATGAAGTGGTTATGCTTATATTAACCCCATTTTACAGATGAGAAGGCGGAGGCTCTGAACAGAGTCACAGAGCTTATCAGTAGCAGGGCCAGGATTCTATGGTACATTTACCTCCAGAGCTTTCATCCTGACTATGATTCCCAGGTGTTTGAGTAATGGCCCACTGATATGGCTCTTTCCATCCTCAGGATGGATGAATGAACGAATGAATGAATAAATTAACATACGAAGCAACAGACAAGTGACTGTTTCTGAATACTAGCTTTTTAAAATAAAGTACTCTCTCAGAAAAGCAAGAACTATCTAAAACTGAATATGGGAATCCTTATGGTTTCAAAATGCAATAATTTCTCCGCCTGCTTAAAATTCAAAGGAGTAGAAGTGGCAGAATTGCATTCTGTCCGAGTGCTCCTGGCCACCAGGGTCATGGCCGAAATAGCAAACAGATATTCGAAAGAACCTTGATTCCGGATACATGAAAGGTTTTACTAAAGTTAACGTAAGTGTGTTTTCTTGCAAGACATTTATTTTTCTTATTTTTTATTGGATTTGGTTAGAGAGAATGCCAGTCTTATCCACTCCCACCCAACACACTCATGCCCCACAATACCCACTGGTCCAGGAAATGTGAGGAGACAAACCAAACAGCCAATAGGAAGGGAAGTGCTCAAAGACAGAAGTTGGGTCAGTAGTACTAATCAAAACGCTTTGGGTCTCAAAAACTCTGCTGCTTTCCCTTCCCCTGCCAAGGGGATGTCTCTGCTGGCTCTCTGCTCTTCAATCTCTTCTCCCTGTCCTGGCTCCATGTTCCTGGAATTCTTTGGGTGGGTTGAGAATGCTGAGAGGCGCCATCTACTCCACCTCACCTTTTCTCCCCCGGAAGTCAACCCCGTTTCCTCCACCGAGCCTCCCCCTTTTGTCAGCACAGGAAATGGGAATCCAAGAGAATCTCAATCTGGGTACTTCAAGTGTGCCTTGAGTGGACACCTTTTGCGGCATTCCTGGCCTCAGGGTGGAAACCAGGGAAACTGGCCCCAATGTCCAGTTTAGTCTGAAACTTGCTCTGTAATCACTTTGGAATAGCCCATTCTTCACAGATCCTGTCCCTCTTTTCTGTGGCTTCCACCCAGGTAAGGGGTATGAGTATGAAAGCCTGTCAAGGAGTTAGAAATGGCTGCTGCCACACTGTGTAAGAATTATGAAAGGAGGAAGCTGATATTTAGACTTACTCTATTCTACCTCCTCCCACTCACACCATAGACCACATGGTTTCCCCTCAGAAAGGAAAACATTCTTGACTTTTGTCTAAATGTTTATCAGAAGTTGTCTGGACTTGCAGAGTCTCTGAAGTCACATTTTTATTAGTCACATCCTCCTTGCTGTGTGGTGTGAACCTTCTATCAGACAAGGAGGAATGCTTGGACCTCATGCAGAAATCATCTGGTGCTGGAAGCATCCACTGCTCCCCAGGGATTTTCACTTAGCCCAAACACAAGTAGACACCGAGCAAAAAACGTGAGCTTCTTGATGGTGGCAGGGCTTCAGTTTTGAATAGGTGTGAAAAAAAGTCACCTTGGTTCCGAATCCTGTGGGACCTTGATTTTTAAAACAAAACCCCAGCATGGAGTCTGGAACTGGAGAGGGGAAAGTGGAGGTTCCAGATCCTTAGAACAAAATTAGAAGCCATTCAGTTTTATCCTGGTTCTGAAACACTTCTACTTTGCCTACCTGGGCCTTTGACATGGATAAATTAGTTTATGCTTTGGATGTTCTGTAAGCACTGTGCATCTAAAGAGTAAAAGGCGTTGGATGGAGAACCAACTAGGGGAGGCTAGTGTGTATCTGAGAGAAAGGAATGCCTGGGACAACAGGAGGTGTACTGGTGTGGGAGGGAGGTGAGTGGGTTTTGGCACCAGTTCTCACCACAGGCAGGTTCGACATTCTCCTGGGCTCTCAGTATTTTTTCCACCTCTGAAAGGGGAAGGTGGAAGCAATCACCTAGGAGGTCCTTTTGAGGCCAAGAATCATTTCTGATTCTTTAATATCCGATGTGGGGGAAATGGGTATAAGTTTCAGCACAAGGGGTATTAGTCATAAGAAAGTCGTTCCTGTTTGCAAAGGATACTCTGGAATTTTTCTTTTTAGACCAATGTGGGTCCCCAATGTGGATCCCCAACTGTGGTCTGAGAGAGCTCTTCTGGTACTAGTGTTTTTGGAGTTGTTGTGTTTGAAATCTCTTAGATTGGAATAAAATAGAAACGCGAGCAAGGGATGGTTAATTAGAAAACAGAATGGAGGTTCTTAAAAAAATTAAAACAAGAACTACCATATGATCTAGCAGTTCCACTGCTGGCTATTTGTCTGAAGGAAATAACACTAACTAGAAAAGTTATCTGTACTACCATGGTCATTGCAACATCATTGACAACAGCCAAAACATGAAAACAAATCTAAAGGTCCACCAATCACTTCTGATTTATTCATTCACCCCAATCAGTCTAGGGATGAGTGGATAAATGTGGTATACATGTACAATGCAGTATTATTCAGTCATAAAAAGGGAGCAAATCCTGCTTTTTACAATAACATGGATGGACCTTGAAGGTATTAAGTGAAATAAGTCAGAAAGAGAAAGACAAATATTGTATGATTTCACTTATATGTGGAATCTAAAACAAACAAACAAAAAACCGAACTCATAGAGAAAGAGGTTTCCAGAAGCAGAGGGGAGGCGGGGGAGGGAAAAATGGGTGAAGGGTGTCAAAGGCACACGATCCAGTTATAAATAAGTAAGTCATGGGGATGTAAGGTGTGGCATGGTGACTATAGTTAATAATACTGGATTGTCTATTTAGAAGTTGCTAAGAGGGTAGATCTTAAAAGTTTTTATCATAAGAAAACAATTTGTAGCTGTGTGGTGAAGGATGTTAACTAAACTTATGTGGTCATTTTGCAATATATACAAATATCAAATCATTATATTGTACATTTGAAACTAATGTAATACGCCAATTATATCTCAATAAAAACTTTAAGAAAAATAATTACATATCTTGTTATGTAATGTGATTAAGCTATTACAAAAACTGGGGGAGTTGGGAGGAATCTCAGAGTCATGTAGTCCAGCCTTCAAATTAGATACGAAGTCTTCTCTTCCCCAGCTGCAGGTCTCGGCCTGAACACGTCCAGAAGCCCGCACCCAAGGTTCTGAAATCCATTGTTGAATCTCTGTCATTGTTATCCAGTTTTTCCTTAGATGAATTAAAAATCAGCCTTCCTGAACTTCTACCATTGATTACAGTTCCACCCTCCAAAATATCGTGAAATAAATTGTTTTTCCATATGATGTTACAAAAGTACATGCTCATTGTAACAATTCGAACAGTTGTATATAAGTACGTTATAAGAGGTAGTAGATTGTTCTCTTTAATCTTATGATAATCCTCAACCCCAAATAACCTACATTAGCAGTTTAAATGTACATATACATTTTTCACTTTTTGTAATTAAAACTTTCATATCAATTATCCTACAAACTGCCTTGTCAGTGAACAATCAATATACTATGTATTGATCTTATTAGGTCAATACATGTAAATCAAATTAATTCTTTCAAAAGCTGTAAAATATTCTATAACATGGGCATGCCTCTAAGAACATTCAGGATGAGTCAAGTTTTTTTTTCTACATATAAACTATGATACAATAAAAATTCTTATACAAATGTCCTATGTATTAGTGCTTTTGTTTCTGTAGGATAGGTTCCCAGCAATGTGGTATCTGGGGTAAAGGGTATGAGAATGTTTAATTTTAACAGATACTCCTACTTTCAAAAAGGTTCGGAATTCTGGGACTTGCCAATAGTGCATGAGGGTGCTCATTTCCACACACATTTCCCAGCAGCAGGAGTTAGACATTTTTAAAAGTTAGGTCAAGCAGAAGGGGAAATACTTTGTCATTGTTGTTCTAATTGCTCTTCTGGGATTGCTGTGAGGTTGAGCAAGTCTTTACATGTTTATTGGCCATGCGTATTTGCTTTCCTTTTAACTCACTATTTGTAACTTCTGTTCATGTTCCACTTGGTTTATTTATCAATTTATATGAGAATTTTTTTAAACAGATAGTTACTCTTTATCATATATTTTGCAAATAATTCTCCATGCATCGCTGTCTTTCAGTTTTGTCTACAGCCATTTGTTCGCGGTGTTGGTTGCTGTATGGCAGGTAAGCTCTGGGAGAGCAGTGACGATGGCTGTGCAGTACCCTGCTGTGTCCTGTCCTCAGCACCGAGAACGGGTTCTCCATGAAAACAATGACACGTGAATGAATGAATGAATGAATGAATGAATGAACACATATGCTTAACATTTTCATGTAGCTGTCAATCGTTTCCTCTATGGTTTCTGGGCTATCAGAATAGCTCTATGTTACTAGTTTTACTTTTTTTTCAATTAGTCCTTCAATCCATCTTGAATTTTTTTTTTAAATATATTTTATTGATTATGATATTACAGTTGTCTCATCCCCCCCTTTCTTCCCCTCCACCTGCCCCATTCCCCGCTCTTTAGTTTTTGTCCATAGGTCATACACATAAGTTCTTTGTCTTCTACATTTCCTATACTATTCTTAACCTCCCCGTCTGTTTTCTACCTACTGTTTATGCTACTTATTCTCTGCACCTTTTCCCCTTCTCTCCCCCTACCACTCCCCTGTTGATATCCCTCCATGCCTTATATAAATCCCTTTAACATTTCATATACTAAAGGCTGGGTGATGATGAACTCCTTGAACTTGACCTTATCGGAGAAGCACTTTATCTGCCCTTCCATTCTAAATGATAGCTTTGCTGGATAGAGTATTCTTGGATGTAGGTCCTTGCCTTTCATGACTTGGAATACTTCTCTCCAACCCCTTCTTGCCTGCAAGGTCTCTTTTGAGAAATTAGCTGACAGTCTTATGGGAATTCCTTTGTAGGTAACTGTTGCTTCTTCTAAGATTCTCTCCTTATTTTTAATCTTGGGTAATGTAATGATGATGTGTCTTGGTGTGTTCCTCTTTGGGTCCAACTTGTTTGGGACTCTCTGAGCTTCCTGGACTTCCTGGAAATCTATTTCCTTTACCAGCTTGGGGAAGTTCTTCATCATTATTTGTTCAAATAAGTTTTCAATCCCTTGGTCTTCCTCTTCTCCTTCTGGCACCCCTATGATTCGGATGTTGGGACGTTTAAAGATGTCCTGGAGGTTCCTAAGCCTCTCCTCAGTTTTTTGAATTCTTGGTTCTTCATTCTTTTCTGGTTGGATATTTTTTTCTTTCTGCTGGTCCACTCCATTGATATGAGTCCCAGTTTCCTTCTCATCCCTATTGGTTCCCTGCAGATTTCCCTTCATTTCCTTTATATTATCCTTCATTTGTTCAAGTAATTGCAACAATCTTTCTTCGAATCCTGTGAGCATCCTGATTACCAGTGCTTTGAACTGTGCAGCTGATAGGTTGGCTATCTCTTCGTCACTTAGTTGTATTTTTTCTGGAGCTTTGATGTGTTCTTTCATTTGGGCCATTTTTTTTTTCTCGGTGCACCTGTAACTTTAAGGGGTGGAGCCTTAGGTGTTCACCAGGGTGGGGTAACCCACGTTGTTGCATTGTGACGTTGTCTGTGGGGGCAGGGCCTGAGAGAACAATGGCGCTTGCTTTGTTCTCCGCACTTCCCCAGCTACCCACAAGCAAGTTGGGCCCCTCTTTGCTGGCTCTGGGGTGAGTGGACGGGCCTGCACAGTTCCAAGTCCCTGTGGGTCTCCCCAAAGAACTCTCCTGTGAGGCCGGGAGTTCCTCCCGCTGCCGCCTCAACCCCCACAGGTGTATTCAATTGGTGGTTTGAGGCTTTATTTCTCTGCGTTGGTGGGCCTCAAGGTCTGTTCCGCTCCCCAGCTTTTCCTCTCGGTTTATCTGCGCGAGAATGAGGGACCGCCCAGTCCACCAGTCTTAGCCCTGGTTTCGCCGAGTGCGCCTGCCATGGGTCTCTCCGGGCAGCTGGAGCATTGCCAGTACCACTCCACAAACCACATCCTGCTGAGTACTCTCCACCTGGCTCCGCCCCGCTTACTGGTCTGGATGAACGTGTCTTCTTTAACTCCTTGGTTGTTGGACTTCCACTCAGTTCAGTTTTCTGTCAGATCTGGCTGTTTTTGTTTTTTAAATTGTTGTTTTTCCTCTTTTGATTGTGCGAGTAGGCACAGTGTGTCTATCTATGTCTCCATCTTGGCCGGAAGTCTCCCATCTTGAATTCTTTATTAATTTTTTTACCATTTGGAATCCTAGTTCATCTTGAATTTGTTCTGCATATGGTGTGAAGCAGGGTAAACTATCTGACCCTGAACTTTGGCCACTACTTTGTACAAAAAGCATTACATAAGATGCAAATTCTTTTTAGAATTTATTTTAAGGTGTTCTATGCATTAAAATGTAAATATACCCTACTATCCATTTTATATACTATTAAAATATCTAAAAATAATTAACCCCAAAATAAATAATGATGGAGGGTGTTTTATAAATAATTTTGCTCAGATTTCTCTTTAATTACATACAATCACTTTTGCCTCAATTACCAACCAACTCAGAGGCAGGATTATCAAGGGTTCTACTTACAAGCAAAAAATTTAAGTATATTGCTTAGATCACATCTACTCTAATAAAATCACTGAATTGTATATAATTTATTTAATAGCAATATATCCTGGATTTACAGAATAAATCACTCACATTCCAATATTAAAAATCCTTTTAGCTAGAAATAATATACTTTGTAAAAATAAAAGAAAAATATGAACACGGGGTGGTATGCAATGAACCCAATATTGTGCATAGTTAAACATTTTGAGAATACATTATATTTATACATTATAATTCTGAAATATGTTAGCGGCTTAAAAATTTTCAAGGCTTTCTTTAATGGAAAAGCACTTCCACCCTCCTCTATGAAGACTTCCTGCTTGAGAGTGGTGCCTTCAGTGTCTGGACTTGTCTAGGGATTCTTTTTTCCGCCAACCCCAGGGCACTGCTCACAAGGTGGCTTGCAAGCAAACCTAAGCTGCCTCCATTATTCAATGGTTACTCCATTTTTTCCCAGCATAAAGAGCTGCTGTCAAGAAGTCTGATAATATTTTACCTTGTAAGTCACTTTCTCTTTTTACTCAGATGTTGAAAGGATTTTTTTTTCCCTTTAAAATTTCACTAATTTTACAAGAATATGATTTGGTGTCTGTCATTCTAGATCATTATTCTTAGGTATACTCTCCACTTCTCCAATTTTATATATATATATATATATATATATATATATATGAATGACAGTTTTGTAGGATATAGTTTTAGAATATAGTTCAGAATACAGTTTTAAGTATTTAATCTGTTCTCTTGCTATAGTTTCCTGTGCCATATCTGCTTTGCATATTTTCAGTGGTTAATTTTGATTTCTTTCATTTTTTGTCATTCTTTTTAATTTTAACAATTTTCCTCTTTCCAACCTATTTCTTTTAAGGAATTATCTGTTGTGTTTATTTGCTATTGTGTTTCTTTGGTCTTTTCACTATAGTTCTAAATTAATTTTACTTTTTATATGCAATTATTTCCTGAGCTGTTCACTTCATTTTTGAATTCTTCTGATTTCTATTATTATTTCATAACTTGTATTTTTAAAAAATGTCTTGTAGCTCATTTTGAATAGTAGGCTATAGTTTTCACCTGTTTTGTAGGTATGTCTTTTGGCTCACTTTTACTATCTGTAGGGATGTTTTATCCATTCTCTCTCTCTCATTCTTATATGGGATTTCTTTCTAGTATGACATTGGCCTTATTCCTTTTCTGTGCTTGTTTTTATGGAAAATTAGTTTTCTTGAACTTTTACAGGAAGATATTGTCTGAGGTACCTTTTCTAACTCCTCAGAGCTCTGTTTTGTGTTGTTTCCATTTAGTGTTAAAAACACGGTGACTAGATTCCCACGGAGCTGACTCTACGAAGGCCTTGTAGCATGGGTGAGTGGGCTGTTTCAACCCCTTTTTTATTGGGATTCAAGGGAATAGTAATGCATCACCTTTTCTGTGGCAAATGTTGTCCATGGGGTTTTGGTATCCGGTGGCTTTATTTTTATTTTTTAATGTCTAAAAATTGTGGCAAAATACACATAAAATTTATCATCTTAAATTATTTTTAAGTGTATAGTTCAGTAGTGTTAAGTACCTTCAGCTGTGCAACCCAATTTCCAGAACGCTCTTCTTGCTGCGAAAGTAGAACTCACTACTCACTAAATAATTCCCCCTTCCTCCCTTCCCCAGCCCTGGCAACCACCCTTCTAGTGGCTCTGTTTCTATGACAGGATTGAATTCAGGGAGATTAGCAGTCTCTGCTGCGGCCAGGGCCCCCGGGGTTAATCTGTAACTCCTGGAGACGAGTCTGTGTGCCGTGCCCACGGCTCCAGGATAGCACCTGACACATGGAAAACATGCACATACTCAACTGACGAGTGAGTCACTCTTAATTCCTGTTTCTGGCAGGATGATAGGATGCTTTCTTGTAGTCATTACAGTGATTGATGGTTAACATAAAAGTTGCCATCGTTACCTGGACTAGTACCTTTCCAGGTCAATATGCAACATGAGCTTCTAGATGGGAGGATGCTGCCAACTCTTGATTACCCAACTAAAGGACAGTCTATCTCAAATGGATGCTGATTTTAAAGTACTTTATATTCTGCCATGTATGAATTTGTTGTGGCACATTTCCTTACTAATTATGCTTGGTTCAGGCTCACATTGTAACATAAGCAGTCTCTGGGCACCACTTGCTGGTAGTGAGTTGAAGGGAGGGAAGTACATGGCCCAGGTATACATGAGTGGCCTATTAAAAAGTAAACATTTGGCACAGATGCACACTATGTAATTAACTAATTGGGCATATTTGAGAGTTATAATCATCAGCGAAATCAAAGGGAAAAAAATCTTGCCTTCATATAGTCCTTACAAAGGGCTTTCAAGTCCATTACCTTGTTTATTCCCATAAGCCTACCCTCAGCCTTTAATACAGGTCCTGCTAGCTCCGCTTCTCAGGTGGAGGCTGAGGGACTAAGTGGTGTGCTCACAGTCACGCATTTAGTCAGTGACAGCCAGGACTCTGACTCTGTTCTAAGTTTAGTGTTTATTACACTATTGTTATTACATGAAGAGTGAGGTGGTATAGACTACCTCATATCCCATGTGGGAAGAAGATGGGTATAAATTATAAATCTATAAAAATAAAGAGGTTCTAGACTAGTCTGGGCAAAAATAGGCTTTGTTGTCTTCACACAACCGCCAAAACAACTGCTACCACCCAGTTTCTGCCTCCATCCCTGAGCAGCACATCTCTAGTTGCAGAAAGACCAAAAAGAGGGAAGAACAAAGGTAAAATACCATGGTATGACAGTTCTAGAAGCATTAGAACTATGATTTATGATGAGAGCAATGACCAGGCTGACCCCCTACTGTGGGACCGACAGGCACCATGCTGGAAGCCTCACAAAGAGTTAGTCCTATTACCAACCCTGCAGAGTAGGCATTACGGTCCCCACTTTACAGATGACAAAACCGAGTTTCAGAGAAGGTCAGTAACTTGCCCAAGGTCATGAATTTAGTAAGTGGGAGAGTGGGGATTTGAACTCCATGTTTTCCTAAACATTAATCTCTGTAATATGTATGACTTAAATAAGCATAAAAAATTATAATTAGAAATTCAGCGTACTTAGACCTGAGGGTGAATTGAAGCTTATCTTTATACAATTAACGAAAATCAAAATATGCTTGTTTTCTAAGAGTTTTACAGCACATATCTGCATACAAACAAAACATTTTTTCTTATTGTTTGAATTAATTTCAAGTGATTCCTTTTCACATAGTAGAGCAAATCAGGCAGGAACTCTCAAATGTGCTACCCATCATTTCTGCAAAGGAAACTGTTAAGGAGGAAATACCACTGCTCTCAAAATGGTCTCTGTGAAGACCTTTGGCATTTTTTAGAAAGGACTTCTCTCTTCCCACTGAATTTTAGGCATGGCATGTTTTGCTACAAAGCTTGTCTCATTTTTTCCCCCCAGCCATGATCTATTTTATCATCTGGTTTTCAAAAGTGATTGATTACTAGTCTGAAGGGGTCTGCGGATTCTCTGCCACTACATTTCTAGTCACCCTCTAAAACCGTTTCAGCAACCGTTTCTGAGGTGGAACTGAAACCAGGAACTGCTGCCGCGGACCGCAGATGCTGTAGGTAGGCTAACACCGCCTAGCCCCTGCCCTCCTCCCGTCTGTCTTGCTGCTAGAGGTAGCTAAATGACCACTTCTGGCCAGTGAGGTTAAGCAGACGTTTGTTGAGAGGAGAGCTTCTGAGCAACATTTGCTCATCTGATAATTTTGGACATACGACTGGAACAACCCTTTTCCCTGTTCCTTGTAATAGCTTTGGCTTAGGACTCAATTTTGGGAGGTGCAGCAGCCTACTTTTGACTGTTAGTCTTGGGCTCTCGACAGAATTGTTGGATGGTTAGACCCATACCAGCAGCATCTACTCCCAGACTCCTTGTTCTGCCTGCAAGCACAGATGGCCCTCCATATCTGCGGGTTCTGCACCTCGGATTCAACCAATTGCAGAGAGAAAGTTCAGGGGTCTGGCAGAAGCAACGCCTGCTTGAGTGTGGTTCGTAGGGTGATAATAATATGGGCGTAATAATCTAAAGTTTTAATTTGAACATTTCACCAAAATGTCATATGGTGTGCTTAAGCGTGATACTATGTTACAGAATTACATGCTTATGATTTTGTAATAAAAGAAGGGGCATTATTTGTGCCAGATCCTGTATATATATATATATATATTTTTTTTAAAGTTAATGTCATTGCTAACATGTATCATGCAGTTAGGCTTATCATGGTCGAGTCTGTACTAAACATGTACAGACTTTTTTTTATTGTCATTATTCCCTAAGCAATACAATGTAACAACTATTTACATTGTATTAGGTATTGTAAATAATCTAGAATTGATTTAAAGTATATGGAGGAATGTGCATAAGTTATATGCAAATACTACACCATTTTATATAAGGGCGTCCTGGAATCAATCCCTCTCAGGTAGTTAAGAACAACTGGAAACCCCTCTTACTTCTTGTTCAGTGAGTCACTGTAGCCAGGTTTCCTATTACTTGCAGCTAAACACATTCCTAACTGATAGAATAGCTGTTGTCTTTGGGTGATCATTCTTCTTTTTCCCTTCTCCCAAACTCACCCACCTTCTTCTAAGCTGAAGGAACTAGTACAGAATGGCACCTTCACATCAGGTGAAGACGTACCTAAAAGTATTTACACACTAAAGTATAATACAAACTACCTCCAAACTAAATTACATGACTGATTGCTAAGACATGTTTCTTCACCTCTTTGCCCAAGAATTTCCTGAGTCTGAGACAAGTGTCATGCTTCCATGAGAAACTTACTATTTCCTGCTTTCTTTGGCAGTGTCTGAAGTTAGCCTTCCTAGTTCTAGGACACAGTCTATTGGTTTTAAGGACTTTGCAGTGGGTCACATTCTCATTTCACACAGATGAAACACACACAAAATGAAATCTCCCCAAAATGCAATTTTATTCAAATTGATTAAAATTTAATTTGTTTTTCATAAAGTTCTTTTTATACTCTTATGTTTGATTTTTAGAAAATATATATGAAAGCATCAACTTATCTGATTTTCTAACTTATTTTACATTTTACTCAGAAAATTTATGTCACATTGGTTATTTTATTGAGCAAAGCTAACAGGTCCAGGCTGTGTGTGTGCTTTGGGAGCTGGACCATCTCTAATTAACCAAGTTAATCATGGGCACTTGGAGAATAATTTTATCATGCTATATTAGACAACTGCCATTACCGCAACCTTGAATTTTAGTTATGTTAATTTACTAAAACAACATCTTTAGATTCTCTGGATATTTTTCTTCAAACACACCTACCTGGTTTAACAAGACAAGCACAAGCATGTGCATTTCCATACACTGGTTACAATCAGGGTAACTGGAGAGTGTGAAAATGTAGCATATTAACAAACAGGAAATTTAATGAAGGAGACACAGATTTAGGAGTGGAGACTGAAATCCAGGAACATATAAGAAGGACCCATGGACACGGACCTTCTTATATGTCAATGGTGTGGGGATTGACTATGGAAGTGGGGGAAAACTAGGACAATTGTAATAGCATAAATGATAAAAGAATACAAAACAAGAATTGGAATGAGGCCCTGGCTGGTGTGGCTTGGTTGGTTGGAGTGTCGTCCTGCAGACTGAAGGGTTGTGGGTTCAATTCCCAGACTGGGCACATACCCAGATTGTGGGTTCGATCCCCAGTCAGGGTACATGCTAGAGGCAACCAATTCATGTTTCTCTCTCCTCCTTTCTCTCTCTCTAAAAGCAATGAAAGGATGTCCTTGGGTGAGGATTAAAAAAAAAATTGGATAAGGTGTCTCATATTTAACTGGCTCTGAAACTAAGTTTTAGCTTCCTCTGGCTTTAAATGTGAGCACACGTGTATGCGCCTGTGTTCACAGCAGCTCGCCTCAGACCTGCTCTGGCTTCACTTGATTCCCATTATTTAGGGCTCTGCTTGGGCATGCAAATGCACTGTGTCTTGGCTGCTGATTATATAACGTGGGGCTAATACTTACAACACAGCATTCTTGTGAGGATTAAAAAGGTGATCTACACATGAAAGTATGTGACCATTTTTATAAACTATACCGTGCTATGTTAATTTAAGTCATTGTTGTATTCCTACCTCTTGGTCAAATATGGGAAAAATTCTACCAGAAAAAATCTCAAGCAGTTTCTTCACTTTATAAATATACCCTCGGCGCTGTCTACTTACTGCATTAGTGGGAATAACTGCCTAACAAAGAACTATTGTTGCTGAATGTGCTGGAGATTAAAAGATCTGAGGAAAAGAGAAACAAGGTTTTGTCGATCTCTCTTAAGGCCCCAAAGACACATGCAGTAAGATGCTGTGAGCAGATTCCTTTCCAGTTTTCACAAGTGGAGCAGGCCAGAGGCGCTCCCTGAGAGCCGGAGAGTAACAGCACAGCTCTCACTGTGATGAAACCAGGGGTCAAGCCATGTCTCTGTGTTGTGCGCGGAGATGCTGGGAATCGACCGTATGGGTATTTGACTGTAGTCAAATAGAGTTCTGAAGGCCATTTTTTTTCTGCTATGAGAAAATACTAAAGACAAACCTCTAAATTTCACAAAATTTTTACTGTTCACATCTCAGGTAGGTGGCTGCCATTACCAGATGTATTCAAGCTCCTCTATCAGGGATGCACGTGCTTTTTATGAGCCCCAATGCAATGATGTACAAAGGCATATTCTTTCCACTTCCCCATTATTTTGAAATATGTTATCAGCAAAATGGACTTTAACAAAAGAAAAGCATGCTAGTAAGCGTACACTCTTTTTGTTCTAGCCGGAAGAGTTGTAGCTGAGTTGGACTATTCCCAATGCCTGGCAATCTTGGATGCAAACTAGACAATCAGCAGAGCTTTTTTTTTTTTTTTGGCCAGTCATTACAAATTTCATACATAGGAACTGGGGTGAAATACTACTCTCAATGGTCTCTATGCCATTGGGGAGGGACAGTCACGAGTATAATCTAAGCCTGAAGATAATTAAAAAGTAATTTCAACTGCATATGGGAATGCTTTGCATTGGCTTTGTGTTTTCCAGAGAAAGTGTGCCTAAATTATTTCGAAGAGGCTAATTTTTAAAATGGGATCACCAATGTCTACACATATAAAATTAAAAATATGTTCATACTGTTGAATCGGTAATTTCAATTTGAGACCTATTCTAAAAAAATAATGCTGAAGAAATTTCTGTCCAAAGATGAGTATTTAAGGGCTATTTGTGACAGAGAAAAATGGTAGTAAATCATGGTTCCTTCAGATGATTATGCAGCATTATAAATGTTATTTATAAAATATTTTAAACATATAGAAAATATTTATAAAGTAAAAACAAAATGTCTAAAAGGATACGAATAGCACTATCAATTACATGTATCTATCAAAACACTAGAATAAAAAAACAATAAAACATGGAGGGGGTACAATGAAGATGTTAATGACTGTCTTTGATTTCAATGAGTCCTACAAACTTCAATGTCTATGTTTTTCTCCAATAACAAAAAAAATCTTTATTGAAAGGGAGGTTAAATTAGCTCATATTCCCACAAAACATATTCCCATACTTGCATGGTGGCTGAAATGAACTAACAAGGGTACGTAAGTCTAGAATTTAAAACCCATTGTGGTTTGTCCAAACAGCTAAACGTATGACAACGGATCACTAACTGCAAAATAGTATCCTAATTGTCTCGCTAGGTCATTGTGCCAATTTAAAATTTTGCTTTTACACATTTGCAGGAAACGAGGAAAAGGAAAGTGAATTTACTGCATATTTTTTCCTTAGTGTTTACCAAGTTAAATACAACCTTTAATATTCTTTTGGATCGATATTCTATCCTTAGCTCAATTCTGAGCAAACAAAACAAAATTCATTCATCTCCACTCCAGAATGTTACTTTGGGCAAACTAATAACTAATTCATTAATTTATATACTACACATCTAGTCATAGTTACATTATTTATAAGCTCATAAAGTCTACGATTAAATTATAATGTACTCATAGGCCACAAATAAGAATGTACCTTTGTTCGTTTTTCCCTTCCAGTAGAAACTGCACAGAAAATACATGCTTACAATGATTAAAAATAGTTGAGGGGTATACATATGTGTGTGCATTCTTTGCTCGTATGCATTTCTGTCGACTTGACTTACATGGGGCTCTTTTATTTTAGACTAATCACCTCTTCTGCCTTCCCATGCTTCAGAACCCACCAGATGGACCACAGGTTTGTGGCTCCTTAGAGAAGGGACGTTATCGGTCTCATCACTGCAACTTTCCTTATGGCACCGAGCACAGCATTTACAAAAAGTGAACACTGGACATGAGTGACAGGGAATCATAATTTTCCACTTCTAATGATAGTGAGAAACCAGATAACCTTTGTTTCCTGAGCTACATGACAGGTGAGCTTGGAGGAGCCTGGACAGAGACTAATTTATAAGCATAAACCTGGAGAGGGATGAGAGGCCTGGCCGCAGGCAGAGTGAAGGACAGGCTGGCTCTGTGTGAGGGAAGGGCCATGCAGGAGACTCCAGCTGGTGGGAAGACTAGAGAGAAATGGGGGGGTCTTTACTGTAGCCCCTGTGGAAACTTAGAAAAATCTCCACTTCTCACTAATGCCTGTGGAATGGGCATCCTGCTAGCAGGTGTGTATAAGGCAAAAACAGAGGCTCCTCATGGAGACAGTGTACACAGGAATAGTACATGTGTTTATTAAATGGGATCAAGGGTCCAAAAATGATCTACTAAGCACCCTCTCTGTGCCCAGAACTCTGTTGAATGCTTCAGGGCATTCAAAGGAAGCATATCTCATGCATGCTCCCCATCTTCAGAAATCCTGGTAGTTCTTTAATGCTTGTCACTGATCTGACCATTTCTAACACATCGATCCTCATTATTTACAGATCCCATATTTGTGAATCCACCTACTTACTAAAATTTATTTATAACCCCTAAATAAAACCATTCTTGGATATGCACAGAGTGGCAAAAGATTTGAGGTCCCAGCTGAGGGTAAGACAACACTCTGCCTTCTTGTTTCAGCTTTCATACTATAAATACATGTCCCTTTCACGGTCTACTTAATGCCACATATTTTTGCATTTATATGCTTTCTGTTGGTGAGCTGGTTGTTTAAAATGTTCCCTAAGTGTAGTACGAAAGTGCTGTCTAGTGATCCTGCGGAAAAAAAAAAGGCAATTTTGGGTCCTAGAGGAAATATGTGTATTAGATAATCTTTGTTCGGGCATTACTTAGAGGCTGTTGGCTTTGATTCTCCTCTAGGGTGGGGGACCTATAAGCCGGACAGAGCCACCTCTCCTTATTAGAGATCCCAGACTGGATGAGAGAGAGGGGAGGCTTCTACCAGGTTCCTCTTTCCAATGGGGCATACTGTAATCCACTCTTTTTGGCGGGGGTTGCCAAATTACTTTATTTGAAGGCATGGTACAAATGAAAGACATACGTGGATGATTTGGTACAAGCTGTGGGGAAGAAAAACGTAACTCCAACATGCATGCACTGCTCTGGTGACCAGGGAAGTCCCCTGTGGCTGTGGGAAGCCAGCTTAAGGCTTAGCTCTCGCCACTGTCTCCCAGAGTGTGTTTGTCAAAGAGACGCTCTGCCACGCAAGATCCAGGGACCCCCAACGTGCACGAGTTGGTCACCCAATTCTTTGATGGATTCATCTCCTCATCCAGGTAGTAGGTCTCAATGAAGTCACACCAATAAGGGTCATGTTTTTCACTGGCCAGTTTGTGCAAGTCTAGTACTGACTGACTCACACTTGTTTCCAAGTGTAATACACACTCCATTGCATTCAGCCCATTCTCCCAGTCATCATGGTCTGGTTTCTTGATATCCAGAAAGAAGATTTGGCCGTCTTGTTTGTTCTGCAGCTTCATCAGATTCTTGGCATGTTCTCTCACTTCATGAGATTGGTGAAGAAAATATTAGGCAAAGTTCTTCAAAGTCACATCATTGTGGTCAAAGCGGTAAGACATGGACAGGTAGACGTAGGAAGTATAGAGCTCCAGGCTGATAGTGGCTTCTGAGTCCCGGTGGTAGCTCTGGCGCCCCTGCGAGGTGGACGCGGTGGTCATGATGGGCAGCTGAGGAGGGGCGGCTTTGTGGTGCTGGAGCGGTGGTGGGGGCCCTAGGGCAGTCCAAGGGCGCTGTGAGGGGGTGGTGGAATGATGGATCTGGGTGGGGGGCTGGGATGGGGATCAAGTGCCAGGTCCTGTTCAAGCACTGCTGAAGCAGGAAGCTGTGGTGACTCTTGGCAAAGACCCCGTAATCCACTCTTATCTGTTCACTTATTCAACAAGTATGTATTGAGTACCTACTACATCCCCAGGACTCTTCAGGCTCTGGGTATTCAACAATTAACAAAACAGGTAAAAGCACTAAGCTCATGGAACTTACATTCTGTAGCATAACTGAAAGATTAGACTCTTGTGGCTGTAGGTGAATACCTTTCTTAAAGTACTGTGGTACTCAAATTTCTGTTAATACCGATAATACTGATGGATGTAGAAATATTATATCTGATTCAGATAATGGCAGTGAAATAGCCAAGAGGATAAGAAGCAGCCAGACCATTACGCTGCTTGTACCAAGCGATCATGTTTTCCAGGGTTTCTACTTCCTATGGTGTATTAGAGACATTCTGAAATGTCATCTTGCTGTAAAACACTAGATGCTGGATAAACTAAGCAAAAATTGGCCCATCATTACGATGATTGTCCCAAGGAAAAGATACACCTCCAAAGTCACTTGAAGTCTTTTTAGAACAATGTCCTGAACTTGGTCTGGACATTAAATCATCTGGGAAGCTTTTAAAAGTCCTGCTGTCCAGATCACAAGCAAACCAGTGAAGTCAGAATCTTGGAGTCAAACTTAAGCATTGGAACTTTGTAAAACTCCCCAGGTAGTTCTGATGTCCAGCCAAGAACCTCTGCTTTAGGAGATGAGAGAGTACCCTGTGCATAGAGAGTTGGTAGTACCAATATTGTGTCAATTTCACTTAGAATTACTGATCCTGGTGGACCTGGAAAGTTATCCGGATTCTTAAATCTCCTCTGCACAGCTTTCGTATTCTTCTCCCCACCTTATGCTGGGGGTGGGGTGGATGTTATCACTTCTCTGATAGATGCTGAGAACCAACCTTAGTGAGTACCTTTCTGAGTCTAAATATGCCCATTTATAATTAAATGTTTTGATTTTTTAAATGAGCTCCTGCTAAGCTGAGGATACACGTGAAAGCCAAAGAAGATAGACATAAATTGCGAGCAAAGTTTTATTATTTGCACCAATAAGCTCTAAAAGTCAAGGATAATATCTAATATGTGCCCAATGGACATTAATCATATTCTTTCTCTGCCAAACTCTGTGATTTTGGTTCGCGTTCCTCTTTGAAGCCAGTATCTCCAACTTTTTAAAAAAATTGAACCAACCAACAAAACACCAAAATATTTCTTATACACGTAGGGTAGAAAGGGACCAATAATTGCTGAATTTTGAGTGTCCTTTGAATCCAAAATGTCCTATGTACCTAAAAGGTGTATTAGAAAATTGTGTGTGTGACTCTGAACTTGAAGACGAAAATATTGCATGCTATAAAGCAAAGCAAACCCTCTGAGCAGCACCTAGGGTCACTCCCACGTGACCGTCTGCACTTGGACCTTGAGGTCTCTCCGAGATGGAATAGGACTCCTTGTCCTGGAATCCCTGGAGAGCAAGAACAAGAGCTAGATGGAAGTTTCTAGGCATTTGTTACAAGAGCATTATCCTGCCACTTTGTGTGCATAGATCTAAAACAGGCTTCGGACCTAACCTGGAGATACAGAGGCAGTATTCTGTTTGGATTGGTCAAAGTAAGACATCAACATATCACAATCAAGGCTCTGATAATGAACTCAGACCAGGGTTTATAATGCTAATAACAATAAAAATGGAAGTAAGACAGCATTTGCTGAGGCTTTACTGTGTGCTAGATACAATGTTTTTCATGCCATGGGGTTGTGGCTGTCTCCTCCAACCCCTGGACTGGAAGAAGGGCCATAAGACTTTGGGCTGATGCATGCAGTAGATTAGGATCCTAAGCCACCTGTAAAAACTTCATCCCAAAGTAGCACCAAGAAAAGAATGGACAACCATTTCCTGGATGATGTGGACTGTGTTGGCTACCTCTTAGAGGTGGCATGCCAAGTTGTTGCCGGGGGGCAGATGCCAGAGGTGGCTCGTGAGTCCAGGGATGAAATGGAGGGGAGTAGATTGAGCAGAGCTCAATTTATCAAGTTGCTGGCCAAGCCCTGTAACTAAGAAAGGGTTGGGGATGGAAAAAGAAAACCACATTTGTGCTCAGTTAGATAGGAAAAAGGGGCAGCATGCCATGATAGGCCAGGCAGAGCAAGTGAAAAGCAAGAGGACTTAGATGAGACAGAAATGAAGTAGGGGGCCGCTAACTTTTCCACATCACGACTGGTCCTGGACAGCCCGCTCCTGCCCTGACAGTTATCTGCCAGTGAACCAAAGGCTCCCCGGTGCAGACAGAGCCTCTCGGGATCAGTGTCTCCCTCCCGCCCTGCGGCTCTCATCTGAGTCACACCTGAGTGGAGAGTGGCCTCTGGCTCCGCAGCCCCAGCCTGTCAAAACCCAGTCGCATCTTGATCTCTGCCCCAGCCTGCCTGCTCCAGCTGGGCTGAGCATCTCTAATAAGCAGCCTCGCCGCATGGATCCCCTCAACTTCTCTAACTCAGAGCGGCACTGTTGCCTAAGCATTTCATTTTCTATCACACGCTCTGTGGCTTCCTGAGGTTGGGGGTGGGGGGGCGCGGATGGCAATGTAATTGCTGCAGCTGTTATTGAAATTCACTTTTGGATTTCTATTCCTGAAAGCTCTGAAAGCTCACAGGGAGGAGGAGGAGGAGGAGCAGGCTTTGCGGCCTGCAGGCTCGGGCTCCCCCTGACAAATTCCTAAAGCCTCATTTCTGTGTGGTCTCTTTCAAAGCCTTCTGAATGTTCCAGGAGATCTATTTCTTGATAAAATTTTCTCCCTTGCTTGGGGTCAGGCCAGAGGAGAGCAGAACAGATGTTAGATCTAAAGCTTTCCCGATTCAACCACTTGACCACTGGCCCACTCACTCAGGGAAAAAGACAAGTCTCCAAAAAAAGCTGGAGACTGTTCTTCAAGAAAAACAATGTGGAAGAACAGGGGGATTGAAGTCAGCTGCATTTCTGCTTGTGAGAATATTAAAATGCTCTCCTCCCACTCCCCTCGGAAAGTCAAAATGGGTTGTGCCTGAGTTCTCAAACCCTTACATGGATTTTCCTTCTTCTGGAAGATGTCACCTGACCAAAAATATGCTTCAGTCCCTAAAAAATGCAAATTCCCTGGAGAGAGTAGCCTTCCAGTGAACCACGGCTTAGATGTGGGGTGAACACTATTAACTTCGCTGGGAAAGTTGGTGGTAGGGTGGTGCGTCAGACAGGGCTCAGTCAGCACGCAGCGCTAAAACCTCAGCTGGAAATGAACACTTGAGCATGTTGATGGTTCTTAGTGACTTTTCTCCTCCTTGACCCTACTCGGAGTTACCAGAAAGGCTTGGCAAATGATCAAACACCACACACAAATGTTATGCCCCAAGAAGGCCTGCCTGGGGAAATATTCGGGCCTGCTGCCCCCAACCCACTGGCCCTTCAGGAGCCTGTTGGTTGCAGATGAGGAGACTGGCCTTCGGATCTCCAATCGGGCCCTGGAGGGACTGATGTTAGACTGGGCTAAGGAATCTGTACAAAATCTGTCCCCTCAGAGACATTCATTCATTTTAGAAATTTCGTCTTTCCCAGAATGTGATATGACATTTATTATAGGGTGTACCGCAGTACCACAAAAAACGAACTACAATATGACATAAACTTTGTTATCGTAAAGAATTTCTATTTTATGCTGATCGAAAGAGCTCTTCTAAAGCTACTTAAGACAGGAATGTATCATGCATCCCCCCCTATCAATTCATCAAAAAGAAAATATAAGCAAGATAAATTCATTAAGGTCTTCCTAAAATTTTTCACACCCAAGAGCTTGACTCCTGTGAATCAGTTAATATTTTTTATTGATTGATTGATTTTGGAGAGAGAGAAGGGAGAGAGAGAAACCATCAGTTTGTTGTTCCACTTATTATGCATTCATTGGTTGCTTCTTTTATGTCTCCTGACTGGGGATCGAACCTGCAGCCTTGGATGGATGACGTATCTGGATGACACTCTAACCAACTGAGCTAATCGGCCAGGGCTACTTCTGTTTTAAACTGTTTATTTTGAAACAGTGTTAGGTTTACAGAAGAGAGACAGTACAGCGAGCCAGTGCTGGTCTGCAGGCCATACTTTGAGCAGCAAGGCTGCAGCAGGACATCTAGATTTACATACCAGAACTGCTATTTACTTGGCTGTGTGATAGCTGACTTTCAGTTTCCTTATTTGGAAACTGGGACAGTAATTTCCCTTACTTTCCAAAATTGTTGTAACAAATGAGGAAACATCCACAGAAGCCCCTAGTAACCTGCGAAGTACCACAAACCTCAGTCATCATTATCACCACCTACAAGGCACTACATGGAATTCTTGCCCAAAGGAGTTCACAGGCAGTCAATAATACTTCATATGTATTTGGTGCTGCACCGTTTACACTGTGATTTCATATCTGTTCTACAATGTGGCCTTTGCAGTAATCCTGTGAAGAAGGTAAACTAAAACTACCTTCATTCACAATATGTATTTTCCTTAACTTTTTTGGGGGGGTTGCTTTCTCATAGTGATAAACTCTACTTTGAACAGGTCGGCTTGTGCTTAGCCTTGTCAATACTCTTAGTGTAAGTAAGAAACTTCGTACCGAATGAATGGGGCTTTGTCAACATGGGGTTACTAGGTCTGTTTTACCTGGTCTGAACCTTTCTTGCTTTTCAGACACGAAATTTCTCTGCAACCCTGGCCTGATTTGGGGCCCCGCTGATTCATGGACAGTGCCTCTCTCAGAACCTACTGCTTGATAGAGGCCTTGAGGGGGTGGGGTTATTGCTAGCTCCAGCTGCTTCTAATTAATCCCACCAGATCATTTGCCATTAATTCAACTATTTAACACATCAATTTTCAGTCAAAAATAAACATTGTCTCCCTACATTATCAACCACGGTTTTCTTCTCCCAACCTCCTCACTTTCTCTTTGAGGCTTCGTGGGGGTGGTGAGGTGCTGTTGGCTGATGGTCTTGATCAGCCTGGAAAATCCACATAGAACAGGCTTGGGAAAGTTTTCCTTTGACAGTTCTAGTCCTTCCCACCTTTCTACACCCTCATAAAAAGGATTCACTGGGAAATCTTTAAAATTGCCTAAAACAAGCAGACTCATTAACTTACATACTTTTAAGTCTCCTTCCATCTCAAAGCTGCCAAAAGGTGCCACTCCTGGATTTAAATTACAAAAAAAAAAAGGTTATACTTACATATTCTCTGGCCTAAAAGTTCTTTTGACGCTAATTCAGGGCCTCCTTTCAATAGTTGCTAAGAATAAGATGTTATTCATCTTACAATTAAAAATACAGATGAGGTCAGATCGTATGGGGAGTATCTTGAGGTTAAAGGAAGCGCCATAATCTTATCCACTGCGGGGGAGGAATTTGGAACAAGGGAAGGCTGGCTGGCCTTGGACTCTACCCAAGGGAGTTCTATCACTAAAATATCCAAGAGATACTTATAAGGCAGTTTCTTCTAGAAGGCAAGTCTTTGGTAAACCCTGAGGGCTGGCTCTAGGGACAGGGTGGAAATCATATTTAAAGATGATAATAAATGCTTGCTCAACTTAATCTCATACCTGGAGTATAAAAGATCTTAACAGTGATAACATCCTCTCCCAGCTTCCCCTCCTCAGGTTACCTCTCAGCTCTCCAATAGAGAATCTGCAGAACAGAATTCTCCTCACTCCCGTACGAGCATGTAACAGTATTCAATGGTTTTCAACCTGCAAATTCTTCCCAGTGTGTAATCTAACTATGCTTTGTGGTGTGGACCCTGAGAAAGAGAATACCTACTAAGAAGGGCTCTCAGTGGCTTAACTGGACTCAAATTTGAAAAACTGTCTAGCAGACATTTCTACACAGGGGTCTGTCACGCCAATTGCACTTCAGGGAGAAGAAGCCTGCACTAAGCTATCCACCTCTGCACTGAACTGCCTACCTGTACTGTATTCCTCCACCTGAGCCAGCCTTTATAAAGAGTTCCTGGAATCCTATTTCAACCAATAGGGCTGAGACTTTTCCCATCCAATTGGAGCTGCACAGCTATATCCCCCATCAGCATCTTCACCAACCAATCAGAGCAGCTGCATTCTGACCAATCAGGACAGTGCCTTTTGGACTAATAAAACTGGGAAGATTTGGAGTTCTTATTTGCATGAAGATGGACCAATCAGAGACCACAGGCGGGGACTTCTGTCTATAAAAGCCAGCTCCACCAAGCACACTTTCTTTCTCTTTCCACCCAAGACTGAAGAGTGCATTTCCCCAGCGGGAGGTCAAAACCGAACACATCTTGCAGGAGCAAAGGAGCAGAGTGAGGCAGACCAGAGGTGCCTAGCTGAAGAGGGGTGTCTCTCCAGGGCCTCTTTAGAGCCTTGCTGCTTCATAATTGAGCTAGAACACCACTGAGCGGCTCCACAGCTGTGCTGTATCACAATTGAGCTGTTTTCACTGAATAAAGTTTCCTTCTTTGCCACACCCCAAACTGGGGAGTCCTATTGACATTGAATTGGTGTCAATGACCATTGGTTGAGAGGGGCTATTGAATTCCAGGCCTTTTAATTCCATCTCTTGAAGAATTATAGAAAAGTAGGTCAGGCACTTTCCAGTTAATAACTTAATTTCCAAACCACGAAGAAACATTGATTTGTTCTTTGGATTACTTTCCTCGAAAAGAATCTTAAGTCCTCTAAGACTCTCTTCTTCAAGGCTGCCTATTTTCTTTTTTTTTTTTTCAGAGAAAAAATAACAAATATTTTACAAAATGTTAATACCTTTAAAAATTCAAAATCTTCTACAAATAAACAAGAAAAATACAAAATAACACACAGGAAAAAATGGCAAGGCATACACAGGCAATTCGCAGAAGACATACAAGATGTTCAACCTCACTAGAGACCTGGAAGTTGCACACTAAACATGGAGACCCTGCTTCTCAGCTTGGTGAGAATTAGAGATGGATAATACCCATGCTGGCAAGGATGTGGGGAAAAGGACACTCACGTATACAGTTGGAGGGAGTGTAAACCTTTTAGGTAGGCAACTGGCCTGTAACATTTAAAATGTGAATAACCTTTATTCCATCAGTTCTACTGATAGTAAACTGTCAATCAGAAATACTATTATCAATTCATAAAAATGCACGTGTAGGGTGTACAGTAAAAAACCAAGTTAATTGTGAATAAATGTGGGGCCACACATAAATATGTTATACCTTTGCTAGATATGTTAATGTACACACAAAAATATGTTTATATGTCAATAGGAAAAGGTCTGGAAGCTTACACACCTGCTAATGGTATCAATTCCTGATAAGCAGGATCAGAGAACAAGGCTGCCCATTTTCTTTTCTAAAGCTTCTTCAGGTTTCAAATCTGTCCTACGATGCAGTGATTAAAACTGGGTAAAGTGATAAGAAAGAATCAGTGATTCACTCAGTTTTCTAGAAGTTTCTGTACTCAAGAAGGGCAACTGAGGCTAGGAAACACTTAAGGCATTTCTATGGAGCTGGAGTAGACTCTTTGGGATGTGACTTTTTCTGTTTCTGATCTGAAAATGGAGAGAGGAATGGAGATTATGACATTATAGGGGGAAAAGCTTCCTGAAATGAAATGAGCAAGTGGCTATAATTTGGGCGCAGGGCTGACTCACGAGAAAGAGATGTCAGGGTGCTTTGTGGGGAGTCAGTTAAGAAAAAAGCACAGCACAGACTTTTCACTTCCAAGTAACGAGCAGCTTGCTGTGGCAGGTTAGGACCCTGGATTCAACAATGCTCCTACGGTCTGAGAGAGAAACCAAAGGTCCTGTGAAGAGGCAGTTAGGCATCTCTTGCTGGGATTACTGTAACAGCTTCCTAATGGGAGTCCCTGACCACAGTCTCGCCCCTTCCAAGCCATCCTCCTAAGGGCCGACAACAGAGATTTTTAAAAGCACAAATCAAATCACATCATTCACCGGCGCAGCCTCTTGTGAGAGTGTCTGAACTCCTTAATGGGCCACGAGGCCCTGGATCACTAAGCTCTGTTAAGTGTCCAGCTGCCCCCTTGGATCTCCCCCTTGTCAGGCAGCCCCATGGAACCACGTGCTGTTCCTTCGGCTCTGTTCCTTCTGCTTGTAATGCTCCTCTCACTTCCTTCTAACTCCCTACAAGCTTCATGCTAGCTCTTCTCCAGCCAGTTCCTTCTCACCCCTGTCTCAGTCAGGATATGACTATTCGAGGAAGTCATTCCTAGCTCTTCATAAATCTGAGTGAATGGGTTCCCTGTCCATCTTTGTGGTATGACAGTGGTAGTTTAACAAAGTATTGCACTGACTTGCATTGCCCCTCCCCTCCAACCCTTTGCCACAAGGTAAGCCAGACCATTAACAATTTCATTTAATTTTCGAATCTGTTTCCACTTTCAATGAGTGCTACATTCTGATACCAGTTGCATGTGTGTCTTTCTTTACATCACCAAACAATTCTCCAATACCTGCTGGTGTCCTCCAATTCAACTAATTCTCACACTATCTACCTGGGACAGTATCAGATCACACAAGTTCAGGGCTCAGTCCAAAAAGACTGCCCCCCCCACCGCCCTTTATGTGTCAATCACAAGTCCAGGTTGTCATCTGTGCTTCTGTCTGACTAGTTATAGATTGGGGGTTCCAACAACCGCTTCCCTGGTTTGATTAGTGCTAGAGTGACTCACAGGAGTCAAAAACATTTTATGTACCTATTAGATTACCAATGCATTATAAAAGGCTATAACTCAGGAACAGCCAGATGGACGAGAGGCACAGGGCAAGGTATGAAGAAAGGACACGGTGCCTCCATGTTCGCTGTGCGAACCACTCTTCCAGCACCTCCACAACCCAGAGGTTCTCCAAACCCATCCTTCTGGGCTTTTAGGGAGGCCTTGTTACATAGGCATGATTGAGCAAATCATTGAATCATTCAATCGTTGGTGACTGAACTCAAACTCCAGCCCCTCAGAGGTCGGAGGTCACTAATCACATGGTTGGCTGCACTGGCAACTGGTGGCCATCCTTAGCTGACTTAGGGGCTTTCTGAAAGTCACCTGTTAATTTAACAAGACATCTTGTTGCTCTCAACACTTGGACAATTCCAAAGTTTTGAGGAACTATATGGGATGAAGATCAAATATATATATATATATATATATATATATATATATATATACACATATATATATATACATATATTTCTATGTTGATAACATACATATATTATAAATCACAATATAACAAGTTCATAAATTCATTGAAAACCAGTAATAGAACATGGGCATTTAAGTAATATGTTATCAATATAAAAACGAGCACAAAATGAGCTTCTTAAAGAAAGAATGTTTAAAATCCATTAAAATGAGCTTCTATGAATAAAAACATTCACTGGAGCTTTTTCCATTTACAGAACAGTTTCAACAGTTTCCATTGCTCTGAACCTTATTCTAACCAGCAATGGGATGCGGAAATGTTGAGATTTGTTGGTGAGAGCAGGAGGGGGACAGTGACTGCCTAATGTTAGAGTTCAGGATAGCAGAGGATGGAAAGGTGAGTGGATGTCAAATGTGTTCCCTGGCCTGGACTTTAAGAAGGCAGATGCTACAAGGAAAAGAGAGAGCAGATAGCAGGAGAGTACGTTGCCTGCATTTCCAAACAGGAAGCACTTTCTTAAGAGAGTCCTTTGTTTAATCAACAAATATTTACGAAGTGCCCAACTATTAGCCAGCCACTGTGTTTATAAAGAATTCCAAGATGGAGCCCCTCTTTCAGGATGTGTCCAGTCCAGGGGGGAAGACAGATATTCAAAGAGTCCCTTGGAGGCTATGGAGAGGTACTATACTAACCAGCAGAGCTTCTTTTCCCCTCAGAAGCTCTGCTCCCTTTGAGGAAATCCTCATGTGGGTCCTCTGCATGGCTCAGCCTACTGCATTCTGCTCATCCGTCTCTAGTCTCTATCCCAGAGATACTAGAATGTATCCTGTGGTACATTCTTCACAGCACATAGGACTATGTCAAACTATTTGTTCAGTAAATGACATAAGACAGGGATCTATCTTGTCTATTTTATTCAAGGTTCAGACTAGAACAGTACTTGGAAAATTCATATATTCATTCATTCATTCAACATGTATTTAAAGCATCTACTAGTACCAGGCACTGATCTAGGACCTCGGGGATGGATCAGGGAGCAAAAATTCCCTTCCCTCATGGAGTTTCCTTGAAGGTTGAATGATGACAACAGTGAATGTTCTTTGAAGGCTTTCTATGAAAAACCCTCACAACATTGACTCTTCACAACAGCTCTGTGAGACAGTTATGATTACAGTCCTTTTGTTACAGGTGAGAAAACCCAGGCCCAGAGAGGTCAAGAAATTTGCTCACGGCTAAGTAAATGACGAAGCAAAGATTCACCTCCTGGGAGTCTGGTTCTGGAGCTCAGTATCTGAACTATTCTGCTAGAATACCTTTTGTTTTTATATGCACAGTCGGTGTGCAATAAACGTTACTGAAAAAATGGCTGGAAGGGCGAAGGACAGGGGCACCACTGGGGAGCTGCGGGGGTGGGAGAGTGAAGGAGCTTCACAGAGAAAGCGACACCTGCTGATCCTTGAGAACCAAGAGTTCAGAGCATGGCAGGGTGTGGGCAAGAGCAGACACTGCAGCTGGTCTACGGGGGAGCTGCAGAGAAGAGGCCAAAATAACAGAACAGTTATTGTGAAGAGCCTCATGCGCCCTGCTACGTTGTTTGAACTTGGTCCTAAAGGTACTAACAAGGGAGACTCTTAATAATGAATTCTGATTCCACATGTTAAAATTCATTCTGGGGGAGAAAAGAGAATATGACCCCCAAAGGGACCAAGGTGGTCGCTGAACTGGGATTACCAAAGTGCCCAGATGTAAAGGGCCGTGAACAAGAAGTGTAACCAAGAGCTGGAATAAAGGAGCACCATGTTCTCTTCCAACTGCAAGATTTTATTATACATCGCGGCTTCTCTATATTAACTTTTTATTAAACTGAATTGTCAAATCCCCTCTTCCAGTTACTCGTGCCTTCAGGGACCTCAATAAGATTTAGTGGCAGTAAATTCATGATGACAGTTCTAAGATGTGAGATTATCAGCTCATTACCTTTCAAACAGATTTTCAAGAAGATGGCTTTGCCTCTTATCACAGAGGTACAGAAAACAAAGAGACCAAGCTGTGTCCTGAAGGTGGGTAAGTGGTCTCATAAAATAAGGGGAAGATTTGGGAGTGTCTCCAAGGCTCCAGTAAAAGCACACAGGGAGCTGAGTTTGCAACTTGTATGGATACTTTCTTAATCAGCAACACCCGTTCTGTTTTGTGCATCCCTTGCTCAGTGGCACCTAGCATAGTGCTGCGCACGCAGGATGCTCACTAAGTGTGGGTTACGTGAGACCAATACAAAAGAACGTAGATTGGACCACGCCATTGTGGCCGAGCCCTACAATGTCTCTTCCCTCTCCATACATGAGGAAACATGACTCATGTTCCTTCTGAGGGTAGAAATGGCTGCAGGAACCTAGAAAATGCATTTCTTACTCTTTGCAAAGCCACAATAGTAAATGGCACAGAAGTAAATAGCACTGTATCAGGTTTGCTTCTATAATTACCAAAACACATTCAGGAGTCAGAGCAATATATTAGAAAATATGGGGTTTTTTTGTTTTTGTTTTTTGCCCTAATTGCATCTGCTGTGGAAAAGCACTCTGGTGGACCTCACAATCTTTTCTGTGCTCTCTGGAATTCTCCTATAAATGGTTCCAGGCACTAGACTCCATCTCTAAATTTAGGTTGGGAAGAAATGGCTAATTTATGTCTAGGTTTCCAGTTTCAGATGCTATTTCTCTTAACATTTTCCCAAACATAAAGAAAAACCAGGTTTGCACCCTCATGGGGTTTGCAGCCTGGAACAAGGCTGGGAAGCTGGGTGTGCCTGGTAATGAAGTCATACAACCACAGGTATTCCTCGTTTTATCGCACTTCTCTTTATTGCATTTCATAAGTGTCAGAGCTTAAAAAACAAATTGATGGCAAGGCCCTCCACCTAAAAAAGTGATTACGACCCTGATTCGGAGGTCTGGAACCTAACTGCATTACCTCTGAGGTACGCTGTAGTTCCATATGACTATCAATCTCAGCTGCTGGAAAGACTATGATCTGGAAAGACTATGGGGAAAAATGCTCCTTGGGATGTCTAAGAAAATCTCAGCATTTGAAACGAACTCTTCAGCTATGCACATTTCTCTTTCATGATGTGACCGATAAATTAGATCCAAAGGAACAAATGACTGTTTCTGTTGGAACAGTATGTGCATTACTTTGGGCTGCGACTTTCTGAGTTTCAGGTGATAATAATATAGTTACCAGTTAAGTTATATGATTTAAGGCTTTCAGTAGTGAACTCTGAAATTAATAATATATGACCTGTTAGCATAGAGACTTCTGGGAAAAGCTGTAAAAATGAATTATTTGGAAAGTTCAGTGAAAATCTGCGCTGTTAAAGAAGCAACTGCTTCTGTCATTTCACAACTGCCTTGCTCCCCTTTTCTAGTTTGGCGGGGACCAGGGGAGGGACTGCCAAGGTTGGATTTCTAACCTTCCCTTGAAACTACTGCCTATGGAAAATGTTATTTCAGGCATTAGAGTTAAAATCTGTTTTCCCCCACAAGTCAGGACTCTACTTATTTTCCACTTTGATTTATGGCAAGATTAGACTTGTTTGGAACAAACCAATACAAAAGAACCTCAAAGCCATTCCTGCTGAACAGTGCATCCTGGGGACAAATTATACAAAAAAGGAACAAGAAAGAAAAACAAAATGTTCACGAGGCTCATAACATAAACTACATCATAAAGACATTGGTCAAAGTCTATATATATTTTTTTTGCTCACAAATAATTAGCTAGATTAGTGTTTAAGAATCTGTAATTTCCCGTAAGTGAAGTATTTTTCTATATATTAAGAAACCATGAAATCCTGGTTTTAATTCTAACAATCTAGCCAATTAAAGGTGGGACAAACAACGCTCTGAAAGTCCTTACTTCGCATTTCATGGTCAAACTTCTTTTCCCTATGTCTTGACTTCACATTTATCTGTACTCCCCAGCCAAGAAAAAATCATGACAACATAATGTCTCTGGTGTCCTGAAAGAATGGGGGCCACTCTTGCAATTGACTTGCCAGCTGTTAGCATCACTTAGGTGAGTTTTTGGGGTGCGGCAGTCTGAGATACCTCGAAATCTTTCCTGCACATACATACACTGGCCCTTCAAGTCTTCACCCTCTTGGTGCACGCAGCAAACTCTTAAAATAGTACCACCAAAAAAGAGAGAGAGAGATGGAGAGAGAGCGAGAGAAGGGAGGCGTCACTCATCTCTGCCAGCATCCCCTTGGCTGCCAGCTCCTCCCCTCCCAAGTGTTCCCTGGGATGCCCACACAGGAGTCGCGGGAACCTGCGCGGGGCTCACCGGCAACGGTCGCCAGGTCGGGTCTGACCCGCCAGGGGGCGCCCAGCTGTCCAGCTTTGAGGACTTGGGGAGGCGGGGTCGGAGAGGAAAGCGCTCGTGCCCACCTTGATCGCAGGTGCCCTTGCTGACCTGGGTGATGGCCTTCTCCCCGCGGCTCTCGGCCCTCAGGCTGGCGGCACGCAGCTGGCACCCGCTGGGGTAGGTGTTGCCGTCGCTGCCGCACACCGGGTAGCGGTTTTTGCACATGCACACGCCGCTCACCGCAGCGCCGCCCGCTGCTGCCCCGGCTTTACCCTTCCGCCTCTTGCGGCTCTTCACGCACTCCATGCCCGGCGCGCAGTACCCCCTGCCGGCGCCGCTGCCCCCGCACGGCTCGCCCTCGCCGCGGGCGCACATCGGGCAGCAGCCGCACGCGTCGCGGGTCTCGCCGAGCGGACAGCCCCGCGGTGGCAGGGGCGGGCAGGAGGCCGGCTCGCAGGGACCGCAGACGTCGGAAGAGGAGGAAGAGGGGAGGGGTAGGAGCAAGAGCAGCAGCCCGGCGGCGCCGAAGAACAGGGCGCGTAGCGGTGGCCGCTCCATGGTGGGGCGCGGTGGCGGCGGTAGAGGCAGCGCGAGTGAGCCGGGACCTGCTGGCTGGCGCCTTAAACGCGGCGCCCCACCCGGCCGGGCTGCCGGAACCACACCCCGGGGCGGCGAGAGCTCGGCCGCCCCGCCCGGGACTGCGGGGCTCCAGCGCGCTCCTGCTGGCGGGGAAGGGTGGGGCATCCGCGCGGGCCCGGGGCGCTCGGGCTCAGGCCTGTTGCGCTCGGATGGGGCCGCAGAGCGCACCCCACTGCCTCCTGCTCAGCCTCCTGCCCTTTGCCTCGCGGGCTGCACCCCAGCCCCTCGTAGGTAGGCTCTCTCACCCTCTGGACCCTCGAGTTCCCAGTCCAGATATTTGTACTTCTTAATAACAACGACTATGAACGGACTCAGTGTTTAATGTATTAACTTCTCTGTGGGCCCGAGAAACCTGGGTACTCATTACCCTGTGGTTCGTTTTACAACCCCACCTGGGGATTTTGAGTCCCCGTGGGCCACAGACCTCATGTGGTCTTGGGTGCCAGGCCAAATGGGATAATCTTGCCAACCACTACTCTTTTTGGAACCGCGACGGCCTCCTCCCCCTCTGCTTTCTTACGCCAAGTCAAATTTTCAGCGTGGGTACTGGAATCCATCCACGTGAGAGCTGTGCCATTGTTAGAAGTTAGTACTAAACCGTGTTGGACCTTTATCAAACCTCTCCGGAGAACTGAACTGAGCTGGCGGGTGCCACTGGAGACATAAAGCACCCTCGGTCTTCACTAGCAATTTTGTGAGGTTTTTGATGTAAACGCCTGACAATTCCTCCTCGAGGTTTCGCTAAAGGACTCTACAGACTCAACTTGAAAGTCTCTTTTTCCAAGAAATCGATCCTTCAAACTCCTCTTATTCAGGATTTAAGTTGCTTCCATTTTTTAAATTGAACATAAAACACTGCAGTGTGTGTGTGATTCTGTGTCACATTTTAGTTCTTTTTTTCTTAGCATAAATTAAAGGATTTATAGAATTTTGAGCTAATTCGGTGTGGTTCACAATGTCATCAGCAATATATAGATGTCACTCTCAACAGTCTTTCTAGGATTATTATTGTAAACTTTTTGAAAATTAAATACAATATTGAAAGAAAAAATAAAAACCAAGCACCCTCCTATTAAGAAAACCTGATACTGGTTTTTGGCCTCTTCTTAACATATTCTAGAAAAGTGGTACTTTTTTTTTTTAAAGGTCATATGTTAACATGCCAATTGTTTAAAAAAAAAACAATGAAAAGTCTTTAGAGTAGAATTTTCCTGAATATTTTTGCCTTTGTCCCAAGGTAAGAGATACATACTCTGGTTTCTCTTCAGAACGCATAAATCTTTCGCCTTTTACCAAGGTAAGAGATACAGCTTACAGTCCCAGGTTGAAACACAAGCAGTGTGTACTCTGCTATTTCCTGTTCTATTCTATTCTATTCTATTTCAATTTTATTAATTTGCTGGTCAAAGGCCACTAAGTTGATTTCATGATTTCCTAGGTCCCGCCAGCAGCCAACTGCTAGACAGAGATCCTGATGCAAGCAGTTCGTGTGTCTGAGAGGCCAGGTCAGGACACACCAGTTTGGGCAGTGAGGTAGGGAGTGAGCAGGAAGAGAAGAGCGCCAATGAAGATGCTTATCAAAAAAGGGCAGATGGTCAAGGAATGTGTATAAGGGACACATGGACAAAGCCAAAGGGGATAGGATCAAGGGTGGGAGGTGAGGATGGCTGGGGTGGGGGGAGTGGTGAGGGGAAAATGGAGACGACTGTACTTGAACAACAATATAAAAAAGAGAGAAAAAAAAGATGCTTATCAAGTCAGGGTGGACTCTGTTGCCAGACAATACCCCAGGCTCTTCAAACTGAGTGTGTGTGTGTTTGTGGGGGGCGCAGGGGCACAGCTGCCCCCCACACTGTTTTTAGATGCTACGCGGGAGCCAGCAGTAAGAACACAAGCAGTTGGGACAGTAGACAAGACTGCTACTTTACCAGTCACAGCTTTATATTGCTTGAGTCTGCCTTTACTACAGGTAAGACTTATTGAGATAATCATAGAATTGACCCCGTCCAGAGTGAACTCCTGCTTTTTTAGACCTTCCCCCAAATTACTCAAAGCCCCAAACCCATAACTGGTTCTTTCTAACATCCTCTTACTGAGACACCCCACCGTTCCACATGCAGCCCATTGCCTCTTGCTATGATGAGTAGTAACCCCAACTTCTTTGACTACAGGTGTGTTCCTGGTAGTCTCTGGGTGAAGGGCAATGACCCATGAGAGATCTGCCTTCCAGCTCCTTCTTTTCTATACTATTTCAGCTCAGCATTCCCCTGCTCCAACCCACAGTACTCCAAAACCCTTTGCTGATGGGTCTCGCACCTGGCAAGCAGCCTTCTTGGTGGGACACCTCCAAGACTTCTCATGGCATCTGTGAACTTCAGTGGCATCCGTGGAAAACCCACAGTTTCAGGCAGCCTGCTCTGCTGTGTTCCTCGGTGCCCTGCCTCTCCAGCAGTTGTCTGACTGGAGAATGGAATGCTTGTCTCCCTTTATCAATGTTTGTGATACAAACATTACAAGTATGTTGGTTTCTCCCTGTTCACTTGGCTTTTTTGGGTGAGGGTGGGAGGACAGATATGTTTGGGGAGGAAACGAAACCCCATGCATCTCCACTGGGTTGTCACTCACCCCGACCTGCTTGTACAGAGTGGGGCTTAGTGTGCCAGGCAGGGTTGATTGTGGTAGGGCCCTTTAACGCTGAGGAACACTCTGCTCCCATTCTTGATGGTTCCTTTTTAGAATGTGGGCATGTGTAGCGTCTCTAATTTGGGGCTATGTATCCTAGTGCCACTTCCAGGCAAGGGAAAAATTGTTCTATTCAAAAGTTGTTATGGTAGTTATTTATCATCTTTAGCATCACTACATTTTTCCTCCTCTCCCTCTTCCTTCATCATCATCCATAAGTAGATTGTTGGTGTTGGGGTGGGGTGTGGATGATCATCCAAGTTCCAATAAACAGCAAGTGGAAAGGAATGAAGCCAGGGGAAATCATTTTGGCATATTCCAGCAGCCAGAAAAAGTCCTGCACAGGTGAAGGTTTGTATGGGGAGAAATGAGTCTAGAGATAGGGCAGATGCCAGATGCCAAGGACTTTGCGTGCCATTCCCAGGACTTTGGCCCGGAGCTACAGGTGGCAGTGAGCTATTGAAGGATGCAGGAGAGAGGCAAGGTCAGGTTTGCAATGTAGGAAGGCCAATACGGAAGAGGGGAATGGATTCTAATAGGGACGGAATGTAATTTTCACAATACAGGAGCTAACCTTAGCCTATGTGGTGGTTTTATGTGAGTTAGGAAAAAGCACCCCACACTGGGCAGATGCAGGGCAAGCAGATGGTGCTGTTATGCCAAGAAAAATGTGCCTCTTCCTTGGGGGAGGAGGACTGAGCCTAGCGTGGCTTAGCGGGTGAAGGGAGGGCTGAATTTCAGCCTCACTCAATATCTAGGCTGGGTGCACCTGGGCACTGTGCAAACCACACAGCCTTTCAGGGGAGCCCAACCTGGTGCCAACATGGTGTCTGGTACAGAATTAGCACTCAATTAAAATTTTGAAAAAGTAAATGGATGAAAGGGAATATCAGTTGGGCAGCTACTTTCAGGCACTATTGCCAACTACTGCTACCATCTATGGGAATCAATGAGGGCTTGAAGTAAGTTGGCTATGGGAATGGGGGAAATGGGCCATATTAGTTGTTGTCCATCCTGGACACTTTTGTTCATAATTATTCTGGGACAACCAGCATAAATCAAGATTGTCCTGGACAACAGGGACAGATGACCACCCTAAATAAAAGGGGGGAGGATGGATGAGAGATCTTTGAGAAATAAAATGTACAGGCCTTGGAAAGTATCTGAGAGGAAGTCGAGAGAGACCTTGACATTTCTCTTGCATGGGAGCCTGGGAAAAGGGAGCTGTTAAAGCAGGTTCGTGTTGGGGGAAGGTGCCAAGCTGGATTTTGGACGTGCTAATTTCTTTACAAAACCAGGTCTGTTCCTTGTGGATACTTCTAGAAAGGGAAGGGGGCTTCTTAGTGATCATCACACATTGTTGTAGAGACCTTGCGGGCCATTTGACTTAGAGTAAGTCCTTGATATTTGTTCTCTCGATATATGTGAAGTCCCTCAATGATAAAATCTCATTGTGTAATAAAGGATAGAAACTGATTTCTTAACAGCATTCTTATCTGATCTTCTAGAAGAATTACGGCCGTGCAGGGAAATAGCTAATGATATAATTGAAAAGGCATTAATAGCCTATAAAATTCAATATTTAGAGACACAGGATTTGAAGGACTGTCTGGGGGTCATTTAAAGCTGGACAGCACTGGAGCATGCTGTTAGCCCTGATCATCAGTCATCAGGGCTCGGAGATTCCCGAAGAACTCTTAGAGATCAAGGAAGATGGTCTCTCTTGTATTCTGCTCTGTCATTTGACAGCCTTTCCAGATTTCTGAAGGTCACTAAATAATAAGCCAACTTCCAAATATGCACAGTTGCAATGAAATTTAAACTCTAATCCTCACACTGCCATATATATATATCATGGGAGACGGTTAAACCTCTAGGAGCTTCATTTCCTGGCTTAAAAAATCATTATTTTTCACTTTAACTTTGAATTAACACAGACTTTTACATTTCCCTCTACAATAGAGAGCATTGCTTTTTGTGACAACAAATAGAAAGAAATCTCTTTGGGCTATTACATAATTAGGCTCCATTCTTTTTTGTTATGGGGGAAATGATGTGGTCACTGGGTGGGAAATGATGCAGTGCCCCATATTAATCTCCAGTTGCCTGATTGCATAATTCACCTTGGCAAAGGAGAAAAATAAAAAATACAACATTTCTCCTCACCATTAAAAGAGGCCTGGGAGAACAAAGTAGGGTAAGATATTTTCTGGGAATAAGTTGTTGTCACAAACTTAACTGAGTGTAAAGCTCTGTGCTCCTGGAGGGTTCCGTGGGTGTCTGAACGCCTGTGTGTTTATCCTGAGAGCACCGACTCCTTCCCTTCGGAACAGATCATCGGCTGAGATGTTAAGGTGTGGGGTAACAACCCCATAAAACAAAGGTTGTTAAGGGATTCAAATACAAGTATTCCTTTCACTGATGCTAAAGATTTACTTTTGTAAAAGCAGTAACTGAATGACATGATTGTTGCTTTATTAACCCTGGCTGGTATGTCAGCCTCTTCAGAGAGTAACAAGGTCATCCCTGTATTGTCGCATCTACAGCCATCAAGCCTCAAATCCAAATCCAAGCCACGCCCCTCATTAGTGCCTTCTCGTAGCAGAAACATTTAATAAAAATGCTTGCTTTTTATGAGAAATGATGATATGCCGGAAGAGTGGGAATGCTGGAAAAATTTAAGCTCCTCTTCTTTTGTGATTCTTTTGGCGTGGAATTCTCTCGGGTCATTTGAGTATATTCTTATACCCTACTGAGAAGTAACATATTTAGGTTTTCTCTAAGGTTCAAAGGTGAAATTTTTGTCCTCGTGTTACTTGACCTTGTGTCCTGGAAGCCCATGAGATGCCCTGGTGGTTGGCGTGCAAGTCAGGGCCAACAGGGGCAGGGCGGGCTCCCCAGTGATACTCTTCCTGCGGAAAAGTAAGAGAGCGGAGAGGGGGTACAGCTGTCAGAGAAAGGAACCCGTGTTTCCTCGGCCCACAGTGAGATCTCTTGCAGCTGTGTGTGGTCTCAGGCCTCGGGAATCATGGGGCCAGCTAGCACATGGCTGGGGAGCCGGGGGGAGGCTTGCACACCTTCAGGGTGGGAAGTAGACTCAACTGAGGTGAGCCGGTAGGTGTGCAGCGAGAGTGTTTGGAGGGGCTTTGTGGTGGCAATGACACCTGTGTGGGAAACCTGCCACCTCTTTAGTCATGGCAATGAGGTGATAGACATTCACAAGTCCAGAAAATTGGCTTATTAGAGAAAAGGGATACTTTCCAGCTTCATATGCCTCTCGGAAACCATCTTGCTAAAAATCTTTTCTTACCACATTCTTAATGTAATTGTATACCAATAGCATTTGCAGGAGGCTCATTGGGAACTGAAGAAAAGTTATGCCCGAGTATAACTGCACTAAACCAATTAGAATGTAGAGAATTCTTAATCTGGGCCTCTTGAGGCAGCTCTGGTCGATTGAGGGTTTATACCTAAATAAATACTCTTGATTTACCACCCCAGTTGGATAAGAATGACAGATTTTAAAAACTTTTTAAAAAAATACAATCTTTATTATATTTTTCCATTACCATTTAGTCCTCTTGTACCCCCTAAAGTTTTCTTTATAAAGCGCTTTAAAACCTGTACTTCAGCTACATCCTTGACTTTTCCCCTTTGACCTCCTTGAACTGCCAAGCCAAAATACTTCTGGTTCCCTGATGTGCTGTCCTCTCTAGGCTTCTTATGTGGCATTTATTCTCTTTGGAATTCTCTGGGGAAACTGGGCATTTACCTCATCCCTAAGCCCTGTTTGCTCCCCCTGAGGTGGACCTTTGCCCCTCTATTGGTTTCCCCCAGGCAGTTGTCTTGCTTCTGAACCCCGGCCCGGTCTGGGCTCCTGCAGTTTGTTGCCAGGTGTGGATGAGAAAGGCCCACATCCTGAACCTGAAAAGCTCAGGGGAGGCCTGAATGGTGGGTCTTACAAACTCAGAGACTGAAAGTAAGCACATAGGTTGGTCTGAACATAAAAATTCCTAACTAAAAGCAGGTTATGGCAGGTAGTCACGTTCTAGGCCTGTAGCTTCCTTGACAAAGGTCAATGTTTACCTTAAAGAGCCTGTCCAGCGTTTTTGCATCTAAGATAACCTTTGAAATGTCAGAATAATCTTTTCCAGACTGTTCGTGACACAGTCCCCACACTGGAACAAAGATCACAGAATCCCTTGTTATCGCCTCTCCGAAGCCCAGAGCGTTCTTGCTCATCCTTTAGCTCAGACACCGCTGTCTGTGGGAAGGGCCTTCTCTATCCCTCAGGTCTGGTGAAGGAGCCCCTCCTGGTGCATTTTCTATCCTAGATTTACACCGTTGTGTCTGACTAATCCCCGGACTGTGCAATCTCAGGGTAAGGACTAGATTTAAAAAGTGATTTACTGCCCTGGCTGGTGTAGCTCAGTGGATTGAGTGCGGGCTGGGAACCAGAGGGTCCCGGTTCGATTCCCTGTCAGGGCACATGCCTGGGTTGTGGGCCAGGTCCCCATGAGGGCCATGTGAGAGGCAACCATACGTTGCTGTTTCTCTCCCTCCCTTCTCCTCTCTCTAAAATAAATAAATAAAATCTTAAAAAAAAAAAAAGTGATTTACTCTTGTTGTATCTCTAGCACTCAGCCCAATGTATGCATGAAAGAAAAGAAATAAGAAAAGACAAGAAGGAAAAGAAAGAAAGAAAAAGGAAGGGAGGAAGGAAAGAAAGAAAGGAAAAAAGGAAGGAAGGAAGAAAAAGAAAGAAAGAAAGAGAATAATGACTCTGTTCATCTCCTACTGGTTAGCTTTGTTGCCTAAGGCATCTTAATTGCCGTATAATCTTCAGAGTTTGGGAGCATGCATTGGGAGGAAGGGGAATCCCTTTCTTTTCTTATTCCAGTTTCTAGCACTTTCTAACTGTATGACCTTGAGTAAGTAAATAAAGCTCTCTATGTTTCAATTTTCTCATCTATAATATGATATGAGGATAAGAGTAGTACCTACCTCACAAGGTTGTAGGGGCAATAAATGAGTTAATGCATGTAGAGTACTTGGAACAGTGCTTGGGACATAACTCTCAATAAACGTTATTATTTAATTATTGCCTCTGCTTTCCTTGGTTTTTCACAGGATAACTAAAGCAACAATGTTTGATAAAATTGATTAATAGATTAAAATAAAAAATAAATAAGTAAAATCTTTTTTTGCCCCCTAATGTAGTATAATCATGGACACGATATCTCATATTTACAGTCTAGGAAATTAGGGGAGGAAATCTTGGATGGTCAGTTTAGAATTCTGCTTATTACAATTGCGAAATGCTGTCTTCTGAAATTAATTCTTCACTGAAGCCAAACTTTGTAGCTCCCCTTCTTGCATTTGTGTGCCTTGCACCTCATAGTTTGTTGCCTAGGTTCCATACCTTAATCAATACAGTTCTCCCTGTGGTTCAGAGAGGGGTGCCAGTCTTCCAGGGCATCGATCCCTGGCTTCGTCTGTTGGGTTTGGACTTTGAGGTTTGGTGTTCCAAGCACTCATCTTTGCTTGGACTACGCAAGTAGAGAAATGAGAAGTAGATAGCAGCAGATGGAACTCTGACCAGCCTCCAAACCTGAGTGTTTTAATGTCACAAGTAAATAAGAAATTGCTGCTGTATTCGTAGACTGACATTTATCTCATTCCATAACTTCTAAGGCCTTGGAAGATGTTTTGATAAAGAACATCTGGTGTTGTTTTCAATGAAATATTATACCACTAAACTTTGATTAAAAATGGATTTAAAAATGTACTTGCCTCCTTATTTAGAAGATGGCTAAATGCAAAAAAAAAAGTCACTTATCTAAATTGTTTTTTGCCCCTTCTTTGTTGCTCTATTTTAACCAGATTCCCATTAATGACTGTTTAAAACCAACACAATTTTAGATACAGTAAATCTAGAAGCATAAATAAGATTACCATACCAATACTGCTGTTCTCACTCTTTTACTATTGATACCTCATTTTATTTTTATGCTTTAATTAAATTGAGTATATTTTATGTTTCCATTTGCTTTTAAACAACTGCAGTGCATATAATTGACACTATTTCATCCTTGTTAGAAAGTGCTGAGTGGAAGTAAACACACCAGTTCCATTTCCTTTTACATTTAATATGTGTAAAAGACAGAAGTAATATGAATTGTGTTTCTTTTCCAAGTTACCCTGATAGGTGAAAATAACTGACCACCTGGTAATTACTAATAAAGACTGAAATGAAATCTTTACCATTAGCATAACTCATATCTGTATAAAAATAGTGGTATGAAATAATTTTACTTATTACTTTTTCCCAAGCGGTATATAACAAATAATAAACACATTATTGCTATTCCATGTACTTCATATAAAGCATAAATCTTCAAGCGCTTATTTTAATATATTTTTATTAGGTCATGCTTATTATGTCCTATTTAGTCTAAATATTTTGGATACTAAGTATTTTGGGTGGGGAAATGATATTATGCCATATTTCTGTGGATCAGAGCTCAGCAAACTTTTGCCTAAAGGACCATATAATAAATATTTCAACTTGCCAGGCTATATGATCTTGAAACTATAATGCTGCTTTTGTAGCATGAAAGCAGCCGTAAATGATATGTAAACAAGTGAATGTGGCTGTGTTCCAATAAAACTTTATTTACAGAAACAGGTAGTGAGCCAGGTCTGAGTCCTGGGCTATATAGTTTGATGGCCCCTGCTATCAAGGATAGTGACCAGACACTGGCTAATGTCGACAGCTAAGAAAAAACCAATAGGTTAGTTCATGAATTAGGGTCCTGATTAGGATACTTTTGTTTTCTCAGATTTTTTTTTTTTTTTTGTCTTGCAAGAGTTTGTCTAAGTTTAATCTGTTGATTCCCACATTGGAATTCCTTCCCACATCTTCTCTGTTCAAGTAGGAATTGAGACTCATCAATATTTTCACAAGCATAAATTAAGTTAACAAATGATTATCCTGAAGAAAATGTGCTATTTTCTCCAAGGGTTCCGACTGTACCTACAACATGTTATCTTGCACACAAACCTGGCCTCAGTCAGGCCAGACTTTTCAGGCTCTCAGCTTCATGCCATTGTGTTTTAGATTCGTTTTGGGTGGGAAGAGGGTCAAGTACAGTGAAAAAGCCCGGAAGTGTTTCTTTAATGGAATTTGGGAAATGGATACTATGATTTTGCTAGAACAAAAACAAACAGGAAAGACATTTCTCCTTGTCTTCTGTGCACAGTGATGCTTTTCCCTTCACATAAAAATATGCCTGAAACACACGAGAGGTGCCTGGGCCAGATTCCTGTGCTGTTCCCACAGTGCCTTTCACCCAGTGCTTTCTGTAGGCACAGCATTCTTATTCAAGAGCAGTTACTGAGTCCTCTGTGACTTGCTTGGTGGCAGAATCGCTGCCTCGTGGTCTGCAGTTGCTGACACAAATGTTACTTAGTAAGGGCATATTGCCTCAGTGAGAAGTCAGAGTCTGGATGGTGTTAATTTTCAGAGAGGGCTCAGAAAATTATGTTTCTTTTGTGACTGGGCTCAGGTGGCCCCTGCAGAAATAAAGCCATCCTTTCCCTTCATGCATGATTGTTTTGTCGCGTAGGCAACATTCATTGCCTTACATGTTTAAACCATCCAGTATTAAATAACACTCTGCGACAGCTTGTCGGGGGCACCCGCCATTTTACTGAGGGTCTGTTATGTTCTAGGAAGTTCTAACGTTTTATCTGATCCTTACAATAATCATAGGAGGTAGGAATTATTAGCACCATTTTATTTGTATGGAAAGGGAGGCTCAGAGAGTTTCAGTGACTTGCAGAAGGTGGTGAAACTGTAAAGGGTGGAGCTGGGACTCAGCACTCAGCCCCCCTGAGAACCAAAGCCCTTGTCTCTCTCTTAGGATATGTGTTTTGGTATAGCTCGAGGCCAGTGGTTCTCAATGGCCACATTCCACCTCAGCACAATTAAGTCACAATCTCCAGAGTAGGGTCTGGAGGTAAATATTTTTCAAAAGCACCCATGTGACATTAACATA